>CM039507.1:15117013-15285550 GCA_022432975.1 Begonia masoniana | reverse complement strand
GCCACACCGTCGATGAAGTTATTTCTTTGTTGCAGACCAAAGCGAAAAGAGATCCACTAGTGCTTTCTCCCGCTCGTTAACGACGAGGCGTTCATACTCACGATAGCTTACGTACTTTCAGCGGTGCATCTCTCGTAGGGCCCCTTGCAAGTGCTACCCTAGCACCCTAACGCGACTAGGCAACTCAATTCGAGACCATATTGCGTTTCTTCTTATCTTTTTACGTTTCATGCTCACATTTCAAAACCATGCTCAAAACTCATTTTTCGAGGTTCGAAAACAATTATGCATCTCACACAAATATTTAACTACAAAACAACTAAAAAAATCAAACAAATCCCTACCGTTCCATGGTGTAGGCCCGAAGGCACAATCAAAATCAACCACTACTTACCTGGATACTCCATACATGTTTGCTCGCTTCGAGTACACCAATCACTCGCTTGATAATCTAGCATATTAAGAGGAAAATCACTTAGAAAACCTCTAAGAGTTCTAGGGAATGCATAATCTAAATCTAACAACAATTTAAACCAACTTTAAAGCCTAAAACCCTAAAACCCAAAATTCCCACTTTTCCAAAGTCTCAACTTCAATCGGCCATAACTTACTCATTTTTCATCGGATTTCAATGATCCTACCCATTCCGTAAACCTCTACATGTCTACTATCCAATACGATAATCCGTTTTGCAAGCCAAACAACATGGACTATCGGATTCTGCACCCAAACAGAATCTGCCTACCATTGATCCAAAATCGATTTTCAACTAAAATCCACCAATTCTCTATCTATCTCCATAATCAACCTCAACCAACCTATCTAATGTCTAAACCACCAAAAGTAGCAAGGAAAACCAACAAGGAAAGGGAATTTTCTGAGCTTCACCATTAGAGTTTCCAAACTCCTTCAAAAACACATTCAAAACACCTAAAACCTTCATCACTATCCATTTATAGCAAAACCCATTAAAGAACTAACCTCAATCCTTGCTAAACTTGATGGAAAGAAGGTGGAGAAAAGAGCTGTAATTTTCGTGGAGAGAAAGGGAAAGGAGAAGACAATTTTGTCTTTTTCACCACACACCTAACAAAATTTAAAACTCACTTCTTCCCTTTTCCACTTTCTACCACAAAACTTAACAATTTTCAAAAGCAAACCCCTCCCATTTGCTTTTGTCACGACCCTAATACTGTACCCAATTTTCCGTACTATCATTTTTTTTTTTACACTTTTAACTTTAACTGTACTTAAGGCTGAATCTCAATCGAAATCGAAATCGAAATTAAAATTGAAGTTCGTTTAGTAAATCATTTAAAACAAATACTAAAACAATTAAAACTTAAAACAATTAAACCAATAAAACTATTAACCAATAAATTAAAACCTTTCTTTTTTTTTCAAACATGGCGATCAGTCGCCCATAAAAGGGGCGATTGATCGCCCCTCGACGATTGCAACAGGCGACCAGTCGCCTGTTGCAAATCGCCAGTGGCGACTGATCGCCACAATTTGTGGCGATCAGTCGCCACGCTCTCTGGATTTCTCCAGAGAGCGGCGACCAGTAACGCCTGGCAATCGCCTCTCAGCGATTGCCAGGCAGGGAGAGGCGATTGATCGCTTCCCAGAGGCGATCAATCGCCATGCTCTCTGGAATTTCTCCAAAGAGCGCAGCTCCCCCCCTTCCTTCTTCTTTCTTCCTTCATTTCCTCACACCCTGCATTTCACATTTACACCTCAACCATTACTTAACGTGCACTACTCAATTCCACAACAACTCATCCAACAACACGCATCACCCGACATTAATCAATACTCAACACAACTCTAACTTAGCCTATACACTTCCAAATTTCACAAAAATGACCGCATGGATTGCTTTAAAACGAGCCAATCCATACAGCCGTAAATCACCTAAATCGTCAATAAAACCCAATCAAATCCTCAAAACAACATCGAACATAACCACGGAATTTACTAAAACATCACCAAAGACTTACATTACCAAATCATTCAAAATAGCACTACTTCAAACCTACATCCACTGTACGATTTCCTAAATAGTAAACCTAACTATACACCCTAAAATCCATCACCTTTCTAACCAACAAAATAACTCACATTCATTCACCATAAAAACAGTTCGGGGCACACCATCGAATCTTCTAGCCAAGCCAAAACACACCCCGTCGCCACGAGCACCATCTGTCGACCACCTATTCCTTGACATCGAGAGAACTCTCACCTTCACACTTGTCACCTACATCATGCAACATAAACATTAAGCCTAATTCTTAGTAAGGGAATGCGCTATAGATGACGTATGCATGAATGCATGACTTTTCATAAAACATGTTCATTTTCTTGTTCTTATTCTTTTTCATTTTCGTTAACATGGATTAAGGTGGGGATCTTGTCAGGGAGGTAGGCCAAGTGCGTGTACATAGTCCTTTCGGCCGTATTCATGATCCATCGCGTGGATAGTGACAATAGTTTTGTTGTTATGGCCATACAGTCCCACCCACACTTAATCATTACTTTTCCTTTACATAATTCATGCATGAAGACATTTCGTATGACTTTTGAGAAAACATGATGCATGAGGAATTCACGTATAACATACCATCAAACATATCACCAAACAATTCACAACGTACATGGACATACAATATTTTTAACGAACTTTACAAACAACTAATAGCTAACATCCTAGACTACCCGACTCAGTAAACCCCACAATCATAAAATCATCATCAAAATACAAAAGTCTAACGTTGACACGATGTAGGGCCTTAAGGGCTGGAAACCTAGCACCCACTTACCTGGCGTCCGTAGCAAGCCGTGCACCGTCCAAAAAGTCGTCTCCACCTAAAGCATTCCACAAATAAGGGCATTAAAATTGATCCTAAATGCACGAATTCCAAACTTAAACCAAGCTCCTAACTAAGGAAATTCTTTCCTAAAACTCCATTTTCTCTATTCGGGCATTTCATCGAGCATGTGGTGCTTGCAAATTCTTAAACTCCATTAATGGTTTCTCTCAAAGCTCCAACAATCCCAAAATTAACCTAACAATCACCCAAACACCATGAATCCATTCAATCTACCTAAATAACAACAAATGAATCATAAATGGGCATCAATACCGTTAAACTATCGATTTACAACAAAAATACGATTTCTCAACTCTAAATCGAAAACACCCTAACCAAAATCAATCCCAAAATCAAAACCAAACACCTAGGGTAGTAGGATCTTACCTAGAACGTCGAATGAGGAAGAAAACGGGAAGAAAACCGAACGTCGGAGAGGAGTCGTTGATCGGCCGTGGAGAATCGGTAAGGGAGAAGAGAGAAATCGTGAGGGAGAGGCGAGGGAGCTCCCTGGCGTAGAAGGAGAAATGAGAGAAGGTGGAGGGGCATTTTTCTTTTTTTGTTAAAATTAACCTAACAAATTACTTAAATGCCCCTTTTCTCTAACTTCCTATTTAATTCGTTATTTAACCCAACGATTTAGTTTTCTCTGAAATTTCTTATTTCTCCCAATAATCCAATTTAATTCTAGGATTCTAACGAAACTCTCCGTTCACAAAACGGACCTAATTTACTATTTTTACGAGTTAAAACACTATAGGGCTAAAACGGAACATAGCGTTACGCTATCAATTTGGATTTCTAAAAATTTGCTTATCTCACTAAAAATCCTCATAAATTCCTAGGGCTCTAATGAAACTTCCCATTCGAGAAAAGACTTTAATTTACTATTTTACGAAAATACCCCTAAGAGCGGGAACCCGTAAATTTCGAAAGTTACATCCTTCCCTCCTTAATTGGAATTTTGTCCTCAAAATTGTTGCTTGGTTGAACTTTTGATTACTCACCCTCACATTATCTAAGTACGATGTTCGTAAAACTAACCTCGACACCACTATGGTCTCACTCACCCTTCGGGTCTCGATAACTTCCTATATCGCCAAAGTTTTAAATTCTTCTAACTACAGACTTCATAACTAATCGCTCATGCACTCATTGTCTTCGACTTGACCCTTGTCACCTAGAATCTCGAATTTCCTCTAACTTAACCTCAAGGTAAGTTTATTCGGTTTATAACTCCTCAATTTTCGTGGCAACAACACGTACCTAACTACATCAAACCTTCAAAGCTTCTTCACTTCTATGACACTAAGGACCTCATACATAGATTTCTTATCCAATCCCTCCACTTCAAACTTTTCTCTACACCACTATCTCCTTTCCAAACTATCACTCTCGCTTTCTCGGTATCCTCTAAGTAGTTTCTATAATTATGTCCACTACGCTTGTTCTTGTCCAACTTTTACCTCGGTCTTCATCAATCACTAACAAATTCTTAAGTCTAAACTAAGTCGTTAAACTATTCACCCAACTCCTTAAAGGGTGTATGAACCATTCAACGTAACTTAAGAGTTGAAACTTCCTTAATACTTCCTGTTCTAACTTCGCTTCTAAGCTCACTTGCACAGTCTTGGTGCAAATCTTTCTCCCTTTCATCCAATATGTTCCAATTTCCACAACCTCCGCTACTTGACTCTTATATCAATCTTCCATTTGATCTAGTTAATCTTCTGACTTACCCGCATGATATAATCCAAAGCTCAAAAGTCTACCTAACCGCCCATTTTATCTTTGTAATACCCGGCTTGTACGGGTTTTTGGATATATTATATTATATTATTATTTCATTATATAATGGTATTTTTCGTAAATATGTCAAATCAAATCAGTTTCACAAACGGAAAGCGTCATTATGATCCTAACGATTAATAGGAATTTTAAGGAATTTACCGGAATTTTCGGAGATTCAACGCTATATTCTGAGTAAATACGTCTATCGTAATGTAATGAACGTTTTAGTAAAAATAGTAAACGAGGTCCGATTTGCGAACGGACAGTTTTATTAAATCCGAAATATTAGGTTGGACTTGTTGGTGAAATAAGGAGGTTTAGTGAAACCAAACAGCTGGACGATTAACGAACCGAAGGACGAAACTAATATAAAAACTAAAGAAGGGCAAAATGGTAATTTACAAAGTAAAAATTTAATCTATAAAACAAAAATCTTCTTCCTTCGACAGAATGAATTTCCATTCTGTCTTTTTCTTTCTCCCGCGACCAGAGAAGAGAAGAAACCCTCGGTTTCTCCTCTGCCGACGACGCCGAGCTCCGTTCCGACCTCCGATCGACTTCGAACCTTCACGGTTTCTCCTCCTCTCGCTATCCTAGGTATACATCTACGTTCTTAGAGCTTTTATTTCGACGTTTACGGCGTTTTAGGTAATTAGGGTTTCGATCGATTTTCGTTAAAAATGAGATTTAGGGTTCGTAATTAATAGGTTAGCCATGATTAAGTATATATTGGACGTATTTGACGTTATTGGACGAAGTTAAATCAAATCGTAAAAAGGTTAAATATTAGGAATTTTTGGAAAAGTTCGTTAATTGTAATTTCGAATCATCGAGCATGAAATAGTCGTTTAAATATCTCGATTTGATGATTTAGAAGTTTTAAGGAATTCCTTAGTTAAGGTTTCGTTGAATTTGGACGTTTAGAAGTTTAAATTCGTTTTAACGATAAACGCTTTGAATTGCTTAGGTGAACGACTCTCTTGGACGAAGCTCGAGAATCTGTGCGCTCAAGGTAAGTTCTCGTGACTTACTCTGGCCGATTGGCCTACACCGTACTTCGATTTAGCGTCGAGGACCTTGGAGGATTGATTGTTTAACTGCTTTGGTTGGGTAGCTAGGTTTAAACGTTTTGTAGGTTATTTCATTTACAGTCTTGATGGTACGCATGCTTGTTTGTTTACTTTATATTGAACTGTCCATGCATCACGTATTTTAACTTGGCATGAAAACGAATTTCTGCACTGCACGATGTTTTCTGAAAACTATGTGGCCCAGAAATTGGGGGCTCTTGATCTATCGTGCGGGCCAATTAAGGGTCTGGCCGATACCACATCTCATGTACTGTAATTAATGAACGTAATCTGTTATCTGGTCACGCGAGGTGGGGCTCGGGCACGGCTGTACGTGTTGTAAGCGTGTTCCCCCCTCCTCTAACCGCACGGGGTAGTCCGACCGCTGGATGGGCCCCCTTTGGTTAGGGGGATGAGATCTCGGTGATATACTGTCTGCGACGCTCTGTTATGCATGATTTCTGAACTACATATGCACTGCATGCATCTGCATTTACGTAGAATTTTACTGAGCCTGTTAGCTCATAGTGTGTCTGTATGGTGTAGGTGACGTGTTAGGTGACATTGAACCAGGTGAGGACGACGTTCCTCCTCCCGATGTCTGACGCTGTTGATGGAGAATGCCTGCGGGAGTGTGTTGCGCAGTCGATGCTTACCCGACCCGTGGGGATGTATGTATAGATTTTGAGGGTTTTTGGGACTGATAATTGTATAGACATTATAGGATGTTTGGCTCTGATAGTGATAGGTTTACGTTAGAGTTTTTAAACGTTTTGAAAACTGTTTTATAATTGCTTGGGAAGTTTATTTTGGAACTGTTTGGTAATTTGAAAACAGGAGGATTTTGACAACTTTTAAATACATCCATGTCGTTCGTTTTCATGAAATTTAACGTGGATTTAGATCGTTTTAATTAGGATGCAATGCTGATTAATGTAATGGATGAAATGTTGAAATCTGCTCTCTGTACATGTTGGATTGCTCTCTGGAATCTCAGATTCAAGAGAGAAACAAAGAAACTGGTCGCTGCACAATGCAGCGATCGGGCGCTGCATTGTGCAGCGCCCACCCCGATCGGGCGCTGCATTGTGCAGCGCTCGGTCGCTGCACAATGCAGCGATCAGGCGCTGCATTGTGCAGCGCCCACAGCGATCAGTCGCTGTTATGTTTTGCCTCTGCTTTCCGATTCTGCCCCTGTGCGATTTGGGTAAATGTTTTAATAATTTTAACTGTTTTAAATAGTTCCTTTTAATAGTTTTTATGTTTGTTTTAAAAGTTTCAAAAGTAAGATTTTAATTCCGACTTAAACTCTGGTTTCAACTTCAGTTTAAATTCCGCATCAAGTTTTATTTAAAAATGTAAAATAAAAATGAAAAATTTATACGGGTAAATGGGTACAGTACTAGGGGTGTTACAATCTTACACCACATAATCTCTATTTCCTCAAGTTACGATCTTCTTCACACACTTGAGTTAATTCACTTTACCTTAGCTATTTATAAAATCTTTGGCTCGACTTCATTACATACGGTCGGGCCTTGAAATTCCTAATTTAATCTATTCCTAATGTACTTGATAACTCCCCAATCCCTTGATTCGCAAGACTTCACGTTCGAGCTTAACTTCAAATCTATAGCTTTTGTTTAATTAACAATGTTCTACGCTTATCATTAATATTCTACAAAGACTTCCTTGAAAGTTACTAACTAGTCTACCATTCTGTCATTCGTTCTAGTCAGGTTCTAAATATTTTACTTGGCTTCTTAATAACAATTTACCTACCGATCTTCTTGTTAGCAAACTTGTTGTAGGTAGATTCACAATCTTAATCCTAGTCTTCTAAAATTTCTAAATCTTGTCCTTCCATTTTTCAAAACTTAGAAATATCTCTTCCATAAAGTCTCCCCTCCTAGTTCCTCGAGCACTGATGTTTCTACATCCACCCCAGAAATAAGCCTCATGTTTGGGGTTCTTAACTTACTCCGCACCAACTATAGACTCGTTCCCTGACTCTAACGCTTATAACCGAAAGAATTGGGATCATTTACCTTCTTACGTTCCTATAAGTGATACTTACTCCTCGACGATTACCATCTCTTTAACTCTAAACTCGATCTAACATTCCTCGGGTAAGCAGTACCCAATGGCCTAACGCGTCAATAATTACGGTCATCTTAAAATTAATGAGTTTTCTTTCTATATAGTGGCGGCTATAATCTTTCACGTATCATTAATGTCCTTCATTGCTAGTCCTTTAGATGGTACGATCTCGAGAGAACGGCTAAATTATATAACTTGGGTATCATTTCGTACAACCTTGATCCTTTATGTTTCTAGATTTATTAACTTACTCACCTCACTTAAATCTCTTGTTCTCACATTAATTGTCAATACGAATTCTACTAGGCAATCACCCAAATTCTACATCCACGTGTACGATCAATCACTATCTCTTAAAAATCCTCCTAAATTTCTAGGGCTCTAAGAAACTTCACATCGAGGAAAGACGTTAATTTATATTTTTACGAACATCCTAAGAGCGGGAAGGAACCCGTAAATTCGGGCGTTACAGCTTTTCTCTAAACCAACGTGGAAGCCTACTTCTTCTTCACTTTTTCTTCAAACAATCTCCTCTCCATTTATTTCAACACTAATAACTCTAAACTATTCCAACCTAGTGTTTTCTTCTCACAAATTTTCACTTTCTAACACTTATACTTAGCATAACCCTAGGATTAACGTTCAACTCCCATAACATAATCTATCTATGGCTACTTCGTTAGAGGAAAATTCCAGGTGTTACATAAAGTGTATACGAGATCCCTCTCAGATTGTGGAATAGAGATAATCGAAATCAAGCCAACCCTGCTTATGAAGAAAGACCGGTGCGCATTCCGAATCGCAATGAAGGTGTTTACGCAACAAAAAAATTTCACTGGTGAAAGTTTTATGGCACAACCATAATGTCGAGGAAGAAACCTGGAACGGCCTCAGGATATGCTAAGACGATACTAGAATTATTCGGTACATAAATTTTGAGGACAAAATTTTATTAAGGAGGGTGGAATGTAACACCCGAAACTTTACTGTGCACTGTGAGTATCGCATTAATAAACATTAACTACTTTTAAGGGATTTTGGACTCATAGAAGAGAAAAAAAAACTTAAAAAAAAAAAAAAAGTAGAGATCTAAATTGGTATAACTAGGATTATGGATAAAGAGAGAAGGAGATTAAAAATTTAAAGAAGGGTTAGGATGTTGGCGTTTGGAGAACAACAAAAAGGAAATAGTCCATTTTGGGAAGGTGAAAGAGAGTGAAGAATGTGAGTTTGAAAGGTCAACAAGTGAAAGGAACCAATAGAAGGTGACATTAAAAACGTAAGGGCGAAGGAAGGTAACGTGGGAGAGAATAACAGGAAAGGGAAAAGAGAAAAAGGAAAAAAGGGTTTGAAAGAGTCAAAAGAAGAAGGAGGGAAGCCTCCAAGAAATTTAACAATGGTTTAAGTAGTTTTGTAAACTAATCCTACATTCCTCGGTAGTAGCAGCTACCCAATGCTTAACGCGTCCAATAATTACGGTCATCCTAACTCATTGAGTTTTCTTTTCTATATAGTGGCGGTCCTAATCTTTCCACGTATCATTAATTGTCCTTCATGCTGTAGTCCTTTAAGATGGTACCGATCTCATAGAGAACGGCTAAATTATATAACTTGGGTATCACCTTTGTACAACTTGATCCTTTATTGTTTATAGATTATTAACTTACTCACCTCACTAAATCTCTTTGTTTCTCACATATATTGGTCAATACGAATTTCTCCTAGGCAATCACCCAAATTATACATCCACGACTTTGTATCGCATCAATCACATTATCTCTTTAAAAATCCTCATAATTTCTAGGGCTCTAATGAAACTTCCCATTCGAGAAAAGACTTTAATTTATTATTTTACGAAATACCCCCTAAGAGCGGGAACCCGTAAATTCCGGGCGTTACAGCTTTTCTCTAAACCAACGTGGAAGCCTACTTCTTCTTCCACTTTTCTTCAACAATCTCCTCTCATATTTAACCATAATAACTCTAAACTATTCCAACCTAGTGTTTCTCACAAATTTTCACTTGTCAACACTTATACTTAGCATTAACCTAGATTAACGTTAAACTCCCATAACATAAATCTAATCTATGGCTACTCGTTAGAGGAAAATTCCAGGTGTACATAAAGTGTATCGAGATCCCTCTCGATTGATTGGAATAGAGATAAATCGAAATAAAGCCAAAAAAAAAAAAAAAAAAAAAAAAAAAAACCCCCTGACTTAATGAAGAAAGGAGGTGCGCATTCCGAATCAGCAATGAAGGTGTTACGCAACCAAACAAATTTTCACGGTGAAAAGTTTTATGGCACCAACCATAAGGGTCGAGGAAGAAACGGACACGGCCTCAGGATATGCTAAGCGATACCTCGAATTATTCGGTACATAAAATTTTGAGGACAAAATTTATTAAGGAGGGTGGAATGTAACACCCGAAACTTTCTTGTGCACGTTGATATTGCATTTTATAATTATACGACTTTAGGGCATTTAGGACTTAATAGAAGAGAAACAAAAGTAGACGATTCTTAATTCGGTAATAACTCGGATATGGATAAGAAGAATGGAAGATTAAAAATTTTAAAGAAGGGAGGGATGTTTGGCGTTGGAGACAACAAAAAGGAAATAGTCATTTTGGAAGGATGAAAGAGAGAGAAGAAATGGAGTTGTTTAAAAGGTCAACAACGTGATGAAAACCAATAGAAGGGACATTAAAAGCAAGGGAGAAGGAAGGTTAACGTGGGAGAGAATAAAAGAGAAAGGGAAAGAGAAAAGGTAAAAAGGGTTGAAGAGTCAAAAGAAGAAGGAGGGAAGCCTCCAATGAAAATTTAAAACAAGGGTTAGTGAGTTTTGGATAAACCTGATCCTTTAGGGTGTTAAATGAAGGTAGCATTATCTCTTTCCACTCTCTCCTCGCACACGTCAAAAGTGCCTTTATCCTTCATGCCGACTCTTCTTCCCTCAAAAAGCTTCATCTTTGCAAGAGAAAAATTGCAGGGTAAGTTGGATTTTTAAGTTAAGTTATGAAGGAGGTTGTCTTTATGAGAATACAGTGGAGGTTTTGTTGGATTTATTGGTGATTGTTAAACCCCAAGTTATGGAGCACAAAAATATTTAGGTTTTCCCTTTTTCTTGAGTGTTTTGATGCCTAGCTTGGATGGGAGAGTGTTTATGGTTTGAGATGGAGGAAAATGGAGGAGTTGTACAATTTTGTTGGAAAATCAATGAACTATAGGGTAGTTGACGATTCTGTAAATTCGGTTTTGTGAGTTAGTTTTGATTGATAAATTGAATTTAGCATGTTAAACTAGACTCTGTAAGGAGTCCATAGCCGTTAGAATTATCAAATTTGGATAGGTATAGCAAAAGATATAGAATTTGGAAGTTCTATCACTTTGGGTTGGAAATTCCGAAAACGGGGTAGGTAATGGTTTGATTTCCATGCTTAAGGTTTGCAAGTTAAAAAGGAATTTGAGCACATTTCTGAAAGCAAGCTCGGGACACGAGGT
Source organism: Begonia masoniana (assembly GCA_022432975.1). Taxonomy (NCBI): domain Eukaryota; kingdom Viridiplantae; phylum Streptophyta; class Magnoliopsida; order Cucurbitales; family Begoniaceae; genus Begonia; species Begonia masoniana. Next base: position 15,274,211 of record CM039507.1, on the reverse strand, counting down.
AAGTGCATGTTTGCATATGTTTTGGCCGATTGGCTCACACTATAAAGGATGGCTAGAAGGTGGATATTGGAGATGTTAGTTCGAAAGTTTTGGTTTTGGCTGGGTAGAAATTTTAGGTTGTGAGTGAGTTTATTTATGGTAGTTGCTTGTTTACTTGATGATTTGTTTACCAGTTTATTATACGCATATTGCATTTGAGGATATGTATATGTGACATGCATCCATGCATCATGTTTTTAACGCTTAGAAAATGATTTTATGCATGTGTTTTCATGTAAACAAGAGCAAAAGAACACAGTACAGTCAAATACGTAAATAGTCATTGAGGGTAGGGAACTGAGTTTTGCCGTTCCGTTAGAGGGACCGTCAGGTGTGTTATTCCACTTCCTCTAGAGTGAGTTGGTCGTCCCGCTAGGTGGACATTCAGTAAGGTCATCTCTCCTCTAGAATCAGGACCCTATTGACTCATGTCATGCAAGAAAATAAAGAACAGACTCTGTGCATGTTTTATGAATAGCATATCATGTAACAACCCAGAGGGATCGTCGCATAAACCATATCTTTCTTAATTATTTACTTTTTATTACTCACACATGATTCATTATTAGTAGTGTATTTTTTTTTTTTTGAAACATAACTTAACTCAAGATGTCATACGCAATTCGCTAAGCCTCAACCGGCAAGGAAAACATTACGCATCTGCCGGCGGGCAGTGCAATGTGTATCGGCTAGTGAAGGAAAACTTTTAGCTTTAGACTGCATCTACCGATAGAGGAACAAAACCACATCTACCGGTCCCTAGACGACAAAACCGTGTTTATACCATCCGGTAAAGAAACTCTCTACATCATCCGATGAAATAAGGGAACATCATCCGATGGACATGTGCTCCTCACGTGCATAATTAAAACATGACCCGGTCACTAAACGACAAGGAAACCCTCACATCATCTGGTAACTAGGCGACAAACTATACTTACATCTTCCGATAGCTTAAACGTTCTTCATCTGCCGATCACTAGACGACAAAATAGCACTTCCATCATCGGATGGCTTAAACTCTCTACATCTGACGATTGCTAGATGACAAAATAGCACTTCCATCATCCGATGGCTCAAACACTCTACATCTGCCGATCGCTAGACGACAAAATAGCACTTCCATCATCCGATGGCTCAAACACTCTACATCTGCCGATCGCTAGACGACAAAATAGCACTTCCATCATCCGATGGCTCAAACACTCTACATCTGCCGATCGCTAGACGACAAAATAGCACTTCCATCATCCGATGGCTTAAACTCTCTACATCTGCCGATGACGTCAGCCGGATGATTGCCTTATCCAGCTTCTATCACACGGCAGCAAACACCATAATCATCAAACAACCTCATCCAATAGAACATACCATAACTCACCCGAATCTTAACTCAGTAACTATAAACCTCAATGAGTAAGGATCATAAACTCATTCAAAATACGCATAGTGGAAGACTTAAGCAAAACAAACTATTCAATAATCCTTAAAATCGTAATCAGACTCTAAAGACAAACCATTCAAATTCGAATCTCATTGTTATAAGAAATTCTGTTCTACTTAGTCATCTGTCCATCATAAACTTTTCTGACTTACTATGAGCATAACCAGGGAGCTTAATCGCCTATCTAACCTTGCACTGTCACACTGAGCATCCTCCAGCAACCAGCTTTAAACGTTCTCTTGGAATTGGGAATCCTCACCTATTAACTCTTCACCTACATCATAAGGTTCAACTATAAGCCTAATGCTTAGTAAGGAATGCAACAATAACATGAATGCGTGAATGCATAATTAAGAGAAATACATGGTCATAAGTCTTTTCTTGTTCATAATCATCATCCATAATCATGAATCATAACCATCATTCGTAATCGTTGTTCATAATCATTGTTCATAATCATTGTTCATATTCATCAATTAAGTTGTGTGGAATGAGAGAAGATTTGTGCCGGTAAAGGGGGTTCGACAGTGAGTTTGATCATGGTCCCTACTGCGGGTCGTATTCATATGTCTTTCTTTGGACTGTGACATACACCGCATCGCCCCCAACCCTCACTCAACCACGTTGCAGGGATTTTATCATCTTATCTTGTTCATGAGAAAACATGCTTTTAAAACATTTTCATGTGCATAAAACATTGATAATGCATGAACATGGGAATTCTTAACTCATTCAGGCTACAGAACAAAACATTCATCCAGTATGAAAACTTACCATTAGACTAAACGTCAACATAAGTACTAGACTGTAGCATAATAACCTCTAATCGTCATATCAGTTACTATCTAGCATCCTTGTGATGTAGGGCCCTATTGGCCGGAAATCCTATACATTCACTTACCTGGTGTCCTTAGCAATGAGAGCTCCTTTTCCTCAGACTTCTTTACGTAAAACATTTACATTACAGTAGTTAAAACAAAATCCTAAAAGTTCTACTCACAAGTCATCCTAGGGTCTAATAGCTAAGAGTCATTCCCGAATTCTTAGTTTAATGCTCAATGTAGTCTGAAATCCCAAAATCAAAACAGACAGATTCGATTATCGATAACTCAGGGGTGGTTGTTTTAAATGTCCAGAATCGATTTGATAAAAGCATTCCCACTCTCAGATTTCAAATGTTCTTATTATTAGTCGGCCATTGGAAAATCCAAAACTCCAATGCCGAGTAGAAAACAGGGCTAACAAACTAACAGATAGCTACGTTGTCTATTGCATAGAGAAAACCGATCGTCGAAGAGAGTATGCTGAAAGCAGAGAGCAAGAGCTCGGGAGAGAAGAAATCGCCGAAAAGGAAGGTGTCAGCTACAGTGGCTTAAATGAGGTTTAAAACATTTCCTTTTTCTTTATATACTGGTCATCACCCTCCATTATTACAACTTTGCCATCCAAGCTAGTTTAATTCCACATGAAATTAGTTATTCTTGGTATAAAACTCTAAACTGTGAAGATTGAATGTTCATGACTGTTAATACAGTTAGGGAGTCACCTGGTTGAAGTTGTCGGGTGTTACATATCATAATCATTAGCATGCATTTTATTTATTTATACATCACTTACTAAGTGTTAGACTCATCAATTTACTTTGTGGTGTAAGTGATATTATAGCAGGTGAGGATGTTGATCCTCAGGATGACTGATAGAGTAGTTGGTGAAGGTCGTTCATGGGGTGTGCTCAAAGCTGTTAGGATGATTTTGACCTGTGGGACAATAGTAGGTATTTTGGTAAATGTGTATAGACCGATGTTTTATATTTTAGTTAGATGATAAGCTTACAGACTTTTCGCTATGTTTCTAAACATGTAACACCCAACATTTTCGGTTTCTGCTCCTCAAGGGTATTTTGTAAATAGAGGAATTTAAGTCCGTTTCGCGAGCAAGAAGTTCTGTTAGGACTCCGAGAATTTATTTGGGATTATAGGTAGAGTGAGGAAGTTACGAGGATCTAAATTGATGGGTTTTTCATGTTTTGTAAAAAAAAACTAGGTTAAGTGGCAATGTTGTAATTAAGGGTTGATTTTAATTATTATATTTATGGAAATAAACTTAAAACCCCACAAAACCCCTCCACGGTTCTTCCTTCAGCCGACTCTCCCCCCCTCTCTCACGTTTTTTTCCTTCCCTTCAGTGACTTCCCTTTCACGCAGCCACGGTTTCTTCCTTTCAATCGATTCTTTCTCTGTTTTCTTCAAGATTCAATCCCTAGATAAGATTCTAAGTATTCTGGATGATTAACTTTCGATTTAGAAATTTATATTGGTTCAAGTTTAAAGTTCTAATGCTTAGAAATGTTGGGGTGATGTTAATATTTGTGAGTTTTTCATGTTAATGGCATTGGTGATAGGATTCTGGATGTTGCTAATGTTTAGGTTTTTAGAATATGGTTTTGGTAAGAATATGATAGTTTTAGCACACAAATGCCATTATTGCCTTTGGTGACTAAGTTACGCACTCTGGGTACTCGATGAAATGCCTTAGAGGTTTAAGCTAAATTCTAGGATGATTTCTTTAGCTAAGATTTTACCAACTTTGAGTTTAGATTATTCAGGATATATTTAACATTGAAGTATGTAATGTCTTAGGTGGATAAGGATTCAAGTGAAGGCATGGCATTGCTAAGGAGTCCAAGTAAGTGAGTGTGCCAGGTTTCTGGCCTTTAGGGCCTTACATCACAAGGATATTAGGAAATCTATATTGATGTTGCTTGATGATTTATGGATGACTGAGAGTTATGTTATGTGATGTTCTGATAGAGTTTATGAAGTCGTTTGTTCTGGTATAATTTTTTTCATAGTCTGATGATTTAAGTGCATTCATGTTCTTGCATCATGATTTGTCTTCCAAGAATACAAAAATATTTTATGTACATGCTCCTTTTATGAATGATGAACAAGAACATGAAAAGAACAAGAACAAGTAAACAAACATGTATATGTCACTGTCCATTTAATGGACCAAGATTTCTGTCCGCAAGGACCAAGTACACGCACATAAATGAATGATGAACAAGAATATGAAAAGAACAAGAACAAGTAAACGAACATGTATATGTCACTATCCATTTAATGGACCAAGATTTCTATCCGCAAGGACCAAGTACATGCACATAAATGAACGATGAACAAGAAACATGATTCTCATGATATGATCGAGAACACGAACATGAACATGATTCCCATGATATGAATAAAGAATGTGAACATGATTCCTTTTATTAAGTATGCATTCATGTATATGTTGCACTCCTTACTAAGCATTAGGCTTATAGTTTAAACCTTATGATGTAGTTGACGAGTGGAAGGTGAGGACCAATAACCGAATGAGGATGTTTAAGTCTAGTTGCTGAATGGTGCTCAAGGCAGGATTTGTGGCTGGGCGGCGATTTGACCCATGGTGTGCTGCTCTAAAGTAGGGGCGAGTCCAAGTCCAGAGAACGTTGTCGAGTTGTCGGCCAAAGTAGGGGCGAGTCCAAGTCCAGAGAACGTTGTCGAGTTGTCGGCCAAAGTAGGGGCGAGTCCAAGTCCAGAGAACGTTGTCGAGTTGTCGGCCAAAGTAGGGGCGAGTCCAAGTCCAGAGAACGTTGTCGAGTTGTCGGCCAAAGTAGGGGCGAGTCCAAGTCCAGAGAACGTTGTCGAGTTGTCGGCCAAAGTAGGGGCGAGTCCAAGTCCAGAGAACGTTGTCGAGTTGTCGGCCAAAGTAGGGGCGAGTCCAAGTCCAGAGAACGTTGTCGAGTTGTCGGCCAAAGTAGGGGCGAGTCCAAGTCCAGAGAACGTTGTCGAGTTGTCGGCCAAAGTAGGGGCGAGTCCAAGTCCAGAGAACGTTGTCGAGTTGTCGGCCAAAGTAGGGGCGAGTCCAAGTCCAGAGAACGTTGTCGAGTTGTCGGCCAAAGTAGGGGCGAGTCCAAGTCCAGAGAACGTTGTCGAGTTGTCGGCCAAAGTAGGGGCGAGTCCAAGTCCAGAGAACGTTGTCGAGTTGTCGGCCAAAGTAGGGGCGAGTCCAAGTCCAGAGAACGTTGTCGAGTTGTCGGCCAAAGTAGGGGCGAGTCCAAGTCCAGAGAACGTTGTCGAGTTGTCGGCCAAAGTAGGGGCGAGTCCAAGTCCAGAGAACGTTGTCGAGTTGTCGGCCAAAGTAGGGGCGAGTCCAAGTCCAGAGAACGTTGTCGAGTTGTCGGCCAAAGTAGGGGCGAGTCCAAGTCCAGAGAACGTTGTCGAGTTGTCGGCCAAAGTAGGGGCGAGTCCAAGTCCAGAGAACGTTGTCGAGTTGTCGGCCAAAGTAGGGGCGAGTCCAAGTCCAGAGAACGTTGTCGAGTTGTCGGCCAAAGTAGGGGCGAGTCCAAGTCCAGAGAACGTTGTCGAGTTGTCGGCCAAAGTAGGGGCGAGTCCAAGTCCAGAGAACGTTGTCGAGTCCAAGTCCAGAGAACGTTGTCGAGTTGTCGGCCAAAGTAGGGGCGAGTCCAAGTCCAGAGAACGTTGTCGAGTTGTCGGCCAAAGTAAGTAGTCACGTGACTGTGGACGACAAAATCGCGTGATCTGTGGATGACAAATTTAAGTAAGTCCATAGAGGTTGGTCTGTGGACGATAAGTCTATGTAACCCGTGAGTAAGTAGTCACGTGGTCTGTGGACGACAAACTTAAGTAAGTCCATAGACGTTGGTCTGTGGACGATGAGTTTATGTAGCCCATGGACAATGAAGTCACGTGGACCGTGGACGATAAAGTCACATAGTCTGTGGACGAAGAGTCTAAGTAAGTTTGTGGACGATAAAGTTTAGTTAAGCATTCTGGCAAAGAAAGTCAGTCGTCCACACTGCCTTCTGTTTTCAAACGTCCACACTGCCTTATGATTTCAGTCGTCCACACCGCCTTTTGATTTCAATCGTCCACGCTGTCTTCTGTTTCTGTTATCCATTCCTGTCAATTATAACGTCTACCCCTACTGTTTAAATTGATGAAACCCGAGAGGAAAAATACTGTTCCTTCAATGAAACCCGATATGAAAGAGTTGAGTTTTAAGAATTTAAGGTTTTTAGTTTGTTGTTCTTTTAAACGTCCACGAGTTATTTAAAAAGAAATTACAAGTAGTTGTTCTTAGATTTAAATGACTAAGTTATGTTGAGAATATGTCACGACCTACTGGGGTCGTGACAAAACGTAACTCGGATTTTTGTTGTTTTAGGTTGTTAAGTAAATGATGTTGTGTTTGATTGAGATAAATGGTGAATTAGGTTGACTTATAGATGAATGTGGTTTAAAATCACAGGTGTTAGGTTTCAAGGAGTTTAGGCGTTATACTGTCTGTTTTCCCGAATGGTTTAGAGTGTTAGTTAAGGTTGATAGTAGTTGGTGATGAAAGTGTCGACCAAAATACATGGGTGTCGACCAGTCAGTGTTTAGATGATCGAAGGTGTCGACCCTTGAGTGTGTCAATTGAGCAAGGTGTCGACCACTTTTACTAGGTGTCGATCGAAGTTGCTACCCGAGAAGAAGTAGGTGTCGACCCCGTTTATTAGTGTCGACAGGCCACTGTTCCGTTAGAAAACAGAGGCAAATGAGATGTCAACCACTTCCCTTAAGTGTCAACCGAAGTTGCAAAGGGATGCAACCCGAACCGATTGGAGTGTCGACCACTGCATGTGGATGTCAACCCGAGCCTCTAGGTGTCGACCGGTGACACCAAGTGTCGGCCGGTCTGTGTAGGAAAAGAAAAAAAAAAGTATTTTCGAGAAAATTTTTCACACGTTTTCCCATAATGATTTTTAAAAATGATTACATGCTTTGATCGTTTTATATAAAGTCTCACGAACAGTCACGTTAGTAACGTCCGAGTCACGACAGGGTGGTATCAGAGCCTAGGTCAAAATCGTTTTTGTAGACTGCCTAACAGCACAAGCCGCAACATGAATATTCTTCATCAATTGTAAGTATGTTTACGTATTTTTTAGTGTTTGGTACTTAATTATAATTATAAATTTGTTAGGACTAACAAAATGAATAGAGGACAAAGAAGAGATCAAGAGAGAGAACCAGCTGATATGAGCAATGCCATCGACCGACTAACAGATTTTGTGGACCGCCAATCTCAAATAATCGAAATGTTTATTAACAAGGAAGAACAGGGAAATCCGAATCATGGAGGATCAAGTGATCAGAGTGGGGATAGATTCAGGCAACTTCGACCTCCGACTTTTGATGGGTAAGCTTCAGATTCTGCTTATGCAGAGGAATGGATCCGGACCATTGAAAGAATTAGAAGGGAATTTAAAGTCACTTGTGCAGCATTCTATCTTTCTAAGGATGCTGGTTTTTGGTGGGATACCATCGCGGTTACAACAAATGTGAAAGGGATGACTTTGGAGCAATTTAAGATGGCATTTTATGGTAAGTACTTTAGTCGTGCGGTCAGAACGAGCAAAATGGCAGAGTTTGCGCAACTGCGCTAGACTGGCTCTGTAGTAGAGTATGTCCGTCAATTCAAGTCTTTATCTCAATTTGCTCCCCACCTGGTGAATAATGATGAGAATAAAGTTTTCCAATTTGTACAAGGCTTGAAGGTAGAAATCTTCAGAGGCGTAGAAATAGCGGGAACCGAAGACATTCCCTATACCAAGGTAGTGGCCAAAGCTCTGGCAGTTGAGAGGGCTGAGCAGAAATGTTACCAGCAAAGGGAGTCCACCAGAAAATTCTTTCGAGAAGTCCAGCCTCAACAACAGCAAAGTAAAGGATGGCAACGACCACAACATCAGCAGCAACAATAGCAACAAAGACAAAGAGAGGTGAAGAGACCCAATGACAGAAAGATTGCTCAAGGGAAAGAGAAACAAGTACAAGGGGTACCCCAGTTTCTGCAATGTCGTAAATGCCAAAAATGTCATCCTGGCGAATGCTGGCTCAGTACAAACCGGTGTTTTAATTGTAATGAAGTCGGCCATTTTGCTAAAGATTGCCCGAAAAGGAACCAGAGTCAGACAAAGCCGAATGTACCACTTAGGGACTAGGGTCAGATGAAGCTGAATGTTACACTAAGGGTGTTTGCTCCTATTGAAGACGATGAAGAGCAACCTTCAGTTATTTCCAGTTCAATTTTACTTAATAATGTTGTAGCTTATACATTGATCGACTCTAGTGCTACGCACTCTTTTGTTTCTTTAGGTTTTGCGGTCAAATTGAATTTATTACCTATGCCTGCTGAGCATCCCTATGATGTTATGTTGCCATTTGGAGAAAAATTATATTCAGATCAAGTAGTGCGTGATTGTATGATGTCGGTGGGAGATTATAGGATGCCTGCTGATTTAAAAATCATCAACATGAAGGGATATGATGTTATTGTGATGACTCGAATATGCACGTATGGGTACGATGGCTGCACGTACCGGAACCCGGATGGCGATACGTCCGCGCGGGCGAATCAGAAGGTGACAGGTCGTAAAAAGGGGGTCGTCACAATCCCACATCGCTTGGGGAAGTATGTGGAAATGAAACGTATGTAAAGAGACCCTCCCAACATAGTAAGACGCGTTTTGGAGCACGATTGGCAACGGATCCCATAAGAACTCCGAAGTTAAAAGTGCTTCGACGAGAGCAATTCCAGGTTGGGTGACCTTCTCGGAAGTTCTCGCCAAACAAAGCCGTGAGGGGAGGATATTGGGCTACGGCTCAATCCCCAGAGCAGACAATATCTTGCTGGGAATAGGGGTCGTTACAAATGGTATCAAAGCCTATACCCAACCGGAAATGTGGCAAACGAGGACGTTGGGCCCCCGAGGGGGGGTGATTGTGATGACCCGAATATGCACGTATGGGTACGATGGCTGCACGTACCGGAACCCGGATGGCAGTATGTCCACGCGGGCGAACCGGAAGGTGACAGGTCGTAAAAAGGGGGTCGTCACAATCCCACATCGCTTGGGGAAGTATGTGGAAATGAAACATGTAAAGAGACCCTCCCAACATAGTAAGACGCGTTTTGGAGTACGATTGACAACGGATCCCATAAGAACTCCGAAGTTAAAAGTGCTTCGGCGAGAGCAATTCCAGGTTGGGTGACCTTCTGGGAAGTTCTTGCCAAACAAATCCGTGAGGGGAGGATATTGGGTTACGGGGAATGTAACACCCGGCCGTACGGAATATTAAATATTTTAGCGTAAATGGTATTTTTATAAATATGTCAAATTAAGTCCATTTTACGAAAAGAAAACGTTATTACAATCCTAATAATTAATAAGAATAGTACCAGGGAAAAAAAATAAATAAAAATAAAAATAAATGGTTTTAATTTAAATTGTTTATTGTTTGTTTTAAATGGTTTAAAAACATAGATTTCGATTTAGATTTCGATTTCGATTCCGACTTTAAAAATTTTAGTTTCCGCTCTAAATTCCGCTTAAATGCAATTAAAGTTATTAGGATAAAAATAATAATAAAGAAAAATTGGGTACAGTAATAGGGTCGTTACAGTTATATTGGACATGGATTGGTTATTCAAGCATTTTGCCACTATTGACTGCAGATAAAAAACAGTTTGTTTCCCGAATGGTGTGAAGTATTCCTTTCGAGCTGTGAAAAATACCAGTACTATATTGGTAGTGTCATCCATCAGAGCGCAGCGATTGTTGAAGAGTGGATGCACCGGATTTCTAGCTAGTATGGTTGACAAGAATAGGCAAGGTAAAGTGAAACTTCAAGAAGTACCAGTTGTCCAAAATTTTCTAGAAGTTTTCTTAGACGATTTGTCAGGTTTACCCCCAGACAGGGAAATAGAATTTGAAATTGATGTAATTCCTAGGGCTGCACCCATATCAAAGAATCCGTACCATAAGACTCCTACCAGTTTAAGAGAATTAAAATCACAGCTGACAGAACTGGCAGACAAGAGTTTCATCTGCCCTAGTTTTTCGCTTTGGGGTGCACCAGTTCTCTTTGTGAAAAAGAAAGATGGATCTCTGAGAATGTGTATTGATTTCAAAGAACTGAATAAATTGAGGATTAAAAATAAATATCCCTTGCCATGTATTGACGATTTATTTGATCAACTCCAAGGTGCCCAGGTATTTTCTAAGATTGATCTTCGATCTGGATACTATTAGCTAAAAGTCAAGACAGAGGATGTTCCAAAGACTGCTTTTCGAACGAAGTAAGGACATTACGAGTTTCTAGTAATGTCTTTTGGTTTAATAAACGCTCCTACAGCCTTTATGGACCTGATGAATCGGATCTTTCACGAATATTTAGATAAATTTGTGATCGTATTTATTGATGATATTTTGGTCTATTCTAAGACTAAAGAGGAACACAAGGAGAACTTAACTGTGGTTTTGTCAATTTTGAAGCTTCATCAATTGTATGTAAAATTTTCTAAGTGTGAATTTTGGCTAGATCGAATCAATTTCCTCATGAATGTTATATCAAAAGAAGGAGTTTCTGTAACACCCCTAATACCGTACCCATTTACCCGTATAAATTTTTCATTTTATTTTACACTTTATCCCTATACCTTAAATAAACTTTACGTGGAATATAAACTGAAGTTGAAACCAGAACTGAAATCGGAATTAAAGTTCATTTGGTAAATCGTTTAAAACATAAACTAATTTAATTTAATAAAACTTAAAACATTTAAAAATATAAATTAAAGTAGAAAACAGTCGGACAAACAATTAAAATTATTTAAAACAGTAAGCAGTTCACAGAGGGGCAAATTCGGAAAGAAAACGGAGGGAGAAGGGGCAGCGACTGATCGCTGTAGGCGCTGCACTTTGCAGCGACCGTTTTCTCTTTTCCTTCTCTCTGGAATCCGAGATTCCAGAGAGCGATCTTCTACTTCATTTCCCTACTTTTACAAGTGCTCTCTGGAAATTCCAGAGAGCAGAACATCACCCTGCTCCTTTTAGCATTTTCCAATTCCACCACTAATCACCATCAATTTATCATTTAAATTTAACTAATACGTGTTCTAAACTCAATCAATTTGCAGCAGACTTTGCGAAGTCCAACTGCGTGGATAACTCTAAAAATCGAACCTATCCGTAACAACCTAAACCAATCAAACATTTTCAAAACATTCAGTAAACAGTTTAAACCAAAGCGTTTTACATACAATTACCAAAATGTTATCTAACCTCCATCCAGAACCAAGCACCCTAATATGTTCTATACAGTTTATCATCAATCCAAAAATGTCTCAAAAACCCCCAAAACCTTTACGTACATTCCCCACGGGTCAAAACGCGCCTCGACTGCTCAGCGCACTCCCACGGCCATCATCCATCAACTGAACCCTACGTCAGGAGGAAGAACGTCGTCCTCACCTGGCTCAATATCTCCTAAAACGTCACCTACACCATACAGACACATATGAGATATTGAAATCTCAGTAAGCTACGTAAATGCAGATGCGTGCGTGCGTATGCCATTCAGAAAACATGCAGATTTCAGGTTCACATACAGATACAGATTCATTACATCGCAGACAGATTGTTACCGAGATATCAGCCCTATAAATGGAAAGGATACATCCCGCGGTCGGACTACCACTTTCGATTTAGAGGAGGGGGGTACATGCTCACAAACCCTACAGCCATGCCTGAGCCCCATCTCGCGTAACCAGATACAGAGATTACGTAGATTAATTACAGATGTTCATTTCTTTTCTTAAAACGCGTGCAGAAATTCGTTTTCATGACATTTGAAATACGTGATGCATGAACAGATATAGACAGAAAGTAAACAATCAACATATATACCATCAAGACCAAAATAGAGTAACCTATAAACAATTTAAACCTAACTACCCAACCGAAAGCGATTTAAAGCAAACAATTCCTTAGGGATCCTCGATACGACATCGAAGTATGGTGTAGACCGATTGGTCAGAGTAAGTCACGGAGACTTACCTGGAGCGCGCTGAATCTCAAGCTTCGTCCACGGGAGTCGTGTGTCTGAGACAAAAACACGATATTCGTCGTTAAAACCAATTTAAACTATTAACGTCCAAATTTCAAACCTTAACTAAAGAACTTTTCCTAAATTCTAACTTAGCTAATCGAAGTATTTAGAACGTTATTAAATGCTCGAATACTTGAAATTCCAATGACGAGTTATTTCCGAAAACTCGAAAATTCACAAATTTATACTTTTTCACAAATTGGTTTATTTTCGTCCAATAACGTCCGATACGTTCAATATATATCTAATCACGGCTAACCTATTAATTACGAACCCTAATTCGCGTTTTTAACGAAAATCGATCGAAACCCTAATTAACTAAATCTCCGTAAAACTCGAAATAAACGCTCAAAGACCTGCATATCTAGGATAGCGAGAGGAGGAGAAACCGTGAAGAAATCGGAACGAACGGAGGTCGGACGGAGGTCGGATCGTCGATCGGCGTCGGCAGCCGAGAGAGAAGTTTCTTCTCTGTTCGTGAACGCCAGAGAGAAGAAGAAATATGAGGGAAAAGAGAGAATTGTAATGTTATATTAAATTGGTTTTGCAAATTACCATTTTGCCCTTCTCACTTAATTCTATTCGTTTCGTCGTTCGTTTCGTTAATCGTCCAACGATTCGGATTCTCGAAAATTCCATATTTTGCCAACAACTCATAATTATCACCAGGGCTTTATTAAAACTGTCCGTTCGCAAAACGGACCTCGTTTACTATTTTTACTAAAACGTCATTTTCATTACGATAAAGGTAATTACTCGGAATATAGCGTTATAACTTCGAAAGTTCTCCAAATTTCCCTAAATTCTTATTATTCGTTAGGGTCGTAATGAAGCTTTCCGTTTGCAAAACCGACTTGATTTGACATATTTACCAAAAATGCCTTTATATAATAAAATATTGAATAATATATTAATTCCAAAAATCCGTACAGGCCGGATATTACATTCCACCCACCTTATTTAGAATTTTGTCCACAAAATTTACCACAGCTTATAGTCCTTGACATTAACGTCTCACGTCTTGCGGCATTTCATTTCGATTTATTGTCTGTACTCACAGCCATTCTTCGTGGTTCTAAACCAAAACTCATCACTATAATCCCTCATATTAGCCTTAATTCTATATTCCCCCACTTTCGATTTGATCGCACGCGACCTCTCTCAAGTATGGAACATAATCAAATTTCCAATTCTCCAATCGTCACTTCAATAGTTGCGCATGCATCAACTTTCGACTCTCACTAAATCACTCACAGATTACATCTTCTAATAACACAATTTCAAAGTTCTCTTTTTATCAGCGTCATTCCTCTGTCGTTCACTCAGGTCAGAGCTACGTCCAAGCTCCCCAACGCCAGCCAAATCGAATGCCTATACATCATCAAATTTTTGGGTCGTAACCCAAATTTTATCATAACCCCCCCCCCCCCCCCCCCCCGACTCTACCTACAGTCGGGATAAACACCAACTGAACTCTCACATTAGCCTCATAACCATACTCCTTACTTTCAATGGGCCTAAACATATCAATCGCCTACGCATCCAAATCTTACCAACTTTTCTAATCCACAATCAAACGTTCTCTAACTGTGTACTAGTCACCAACCGACACAAGCACACGTTGGTCTATATTTAATCACCCAAGACGTTAAACTTTCCAACTTATCAATTGGTCTCTACCCAAAATTGTCTCTAGCCTCAATCCTTGAAATGACATCAACTTCTAAACGTCTCTTGGTTGACTAGCGTTCAAGGATCACAAACAACACCCAAATTGTATTCCAAACTCCTATGTATTCTAACTTTCCTAATCTCGTGTCTACTGATCACGTACTTAACCATTTCACGCCCTTAAGGCCTTCTTAATTCACTTATTCCATCGTTAAATTCCTTTTAATTACCCTTCGATTACCCACCTATCGAGTATAAAATTTCTACATATATATATATATAGATCGGAGTTGTAAACCACTCTGGTGCACAAGTTCGATAGTCTAATCCTCAGTCTCTACTATTACCATCTGAGTCCTACATTCCTCTAGTAGTGCTCCTATGCAACCTCTTGGTCATTAACATCCCAATCGTATCCTTCCTTTGGTACTTCACGGGTCTTAATAACTATCTCTATGTGAGCTTCCCAACTGGAATTTCACTTCTTTATACTTCTCAGGTATCCCCTCAGTGATATCCCACGTCACATTCCTCCTCGAGTAACTTATCGACCTCGACCCCTGCCTCAATGCGGTTCTCACAACCTAACTTCTTCCATTCGAACTACGTCTTCGGAACTACATTCGGGCCTCAACAGGTTAACTGAGGGCTTAAGTCGTTACTATCATAGGTCCTATAATTATCTTATCTCATCCTGAACTACCTTTAGGAGTTCCATCGCTAAGCCCTTAATTAACTTTCTCTTACTACATATGTTACTCTCATTTGTCTAACTCAATTTCTTGTCAATTTCAAGTACCACTGAATCTCAAGGTTCTGCCATAAATCCACTCCGATTATTTATTCTAAACTTATATCACTCATGTGTCTATCGATCTCGACCGGATAAACACCAATCTTTTGGAACCTTTTCTAACTTAGTCACTCTCTAAGTCGAATTAAGTGAGTTCATTGCATATCCTTGTCCTTCCTATTCTATAAATTGCAAATTTCACAAATCGTTCGGCACCAACCGCCGAGCTAACTTCTAATTTTTAACTCCTCATTAAATCTAATAATCCTCCTTACTTAACTCGTATGTCGCACGTGAACTTTCCTCAAGTTATTCAATGATCTATATTCTTTTTAGTCGGGTTCTAAATATTCTACTTGGCTCCGGCACAATGACTCATTCAACAGTCTTCTTGCTTGTAATTTCGTTGCAGCTTAGTTTACGCTCTCATTCCAACTCCCTTCAGATCTTTTTTTTTTTTTTTTTTTTTTTAAGAGAAGGATTCAGAAGCATCTTCTCGTTAAGGTTTAACCCTCCCGGATCACCGAACACTGTCGTTTCTACCTCCATACCGGAGGTGAGTCCTACGTTTGCAGTTCTCAACTGAAACTATACCCTCTGTAAACCTTCTCTATTGCATCTCTATCCTCTCTACGGTCATTCAGACTATTTTGAACTCATAAGTATAACCTCAAATCTGAAGTGCTATATTTTTCCTCAGTAGTTACCACGTTCAAAACCTTAGCTCCTATGCTTTTGTTTTCTATCCTCATTTAAGCAACACCAATGGTCTGACGTCTATTACTCATTAATAAATCTTAAATTCATTAATTCTCTCACCTAGTATGTCGGCTATATGCTTCTTACAGATTCAATATATTTCTTTATGGATTAGTCTTCTAAGGTATCTAAGGTGGTACCCTTTTCCTAGAGATCAGCCAATTCCAGTATCTAGAGTATTCATATGCACATGATTTCAATTCTCTAGCGCTTCGGGATTTAATAATTTTATAACTCGGAGTAACTCTCGTTATTCCTTGCCTCTATCTTGGTCGATACGATCGCCCCTACCCGATCACTTAAATCTTATGTCCGCGACTCGTATTGATCTATCACATCCATCTACACCACAACCATAATGGTTACTCTCATATCCTTTCCATAACAACACTAGGTAAGCTCTGGACTATGATTTTGTCTAATTACTTAAATCTTTTTCACGAATTTAGGGTATACAAGTTCCTGCTAAATTTTCTTACCTACTTAATTCCACTTAGTATATCTTGACAGCCTAAAGTATTTCCAAATACACTTTTACATCTTAGTTTAAATTACTCCTTACTTCTTTACACCTTAAAACTCTAAGGGTTTGAGTTTCGTCAACTAGGGTTCATTTCCTATAAATTTAAATCTTATATGTCATAAGCTGTATTCCTCTAATGGTAACAAAATCTATGTGTACAACTTCTCATGGTTAAGTCGGGCTAATCTTATTAAGTCAGGCTACCCTCTATTCTTATATAGTTCATTCCTTTAACTGTAGAGATAAAACTGCACCTGAAGCAACTGAGGGTTGGGCATTATCCTCGTATTTGTTCGAGGCAATTACCCTTGGTGTAACTTCTTTCTTTTGATTAAGAGTCTTCCTCTTCGTACCGTGATTACTGGGAGCGACAAACCCAATATTTCGAGCTGACAAGATTTCCTAATTATGCGCTGCGCTTGTAGGCTAATGTGTTGGGATTGTTGGGTAACGAAGTCCTTAAGGTGATCTATCGTAACGTCTCGGTTGTTTCGATCATTCCCTCGACACACCATATCTATAAATAGCTCCTATAAAAGTTAAATGCAAACATCTCTAAGAAACTGAAATCAAATAAAACTATAAACATACTTACAGTTGATGAAGGATGTCCGCGTAGTGGCTGTGCAGTCGAGCAGTCTACAGAACCGATTTTAAAACCCGGGGGCTCTGATACCATAAATGTAACACCCCTAATACCATACCCATTTACCCGTATAAATTTTTCATTTTATTTTACACTTTATCCCTATACCTTAAATAAACTTTACGTGGAATATAAACTGAAGTTGAAACCAGAACTGAAATCGGAATTAAAGTTCGTTTGGTAAATCGTTTAAAACATAAACTAATTTAATTTAATAAAACTTAAAACATTTAAAAATATAAATTAAAGTAGAAAACAGTCGGACAAACAATTAAAATTATTTAAAACAGTAAGCAGTTCACAGAGGGGCAAATTCGGAAAGAAAACGGAGGGAGAAGGGGCAGCGACTGATCGCTGTAGGCGCTGCACATTACAGCGCCCGATCGCTGCACATTGCAGCGATCAGGCGCTGCAATGTGCAGCGCCCAGGCGCTGCAATGTGCAGCGCCCAGTCGCTGCACTTTGCAGCGACCGTTTTCTCTTTTCCTTCTCTCTGGAATCCGAGATTCCAGAGAGCGATCTTCTACTTCATTTCCCTACTTTTACAAGTGCTCTCTGGAAATTCCAGAGAGCAGAACATCACCCTGCTCCTTTTAGCATTTTCCAATTCCACCACTAATCACCATCAATTTATCATTTAAATTTAACTAATACGTGTTCTAAACTCAATCAATTTGCAGCAGACTTTGCGAAGTCCAACTGCGTGGATAACTCTAAAAATCGAACCTATCCGTAACAACCTAAACCAGTCAAACATTTTCAAAACATTCAGTAGACAGTTTAAACCAAAGCGTTTTACATACAATTACCAAAATGTTATCTAACCTCCATCCAGAACCAAGCACCCTAATATGTTCTATACAGTTTATCATCAATCCAAAAATGTCTCAAAAACCCCCAAAACCTTTACGTACATTCCCCACGGGTCAAAACGCGCCTCGACTGCTCAGCGCACTCCCACGGCCATCATCCATCAACTGCACCCTACGTCAGGAGGAAGAACGTCGTCCTCACCTGGCTCAATATCTCCTAAAACGTCACCTACACCATACAGACACATATGAGATATTGAAATCTCAGTAAGCTACGTAAATGCAGATGCGTGCGTGCGTATGCCATTCAGAAAACATGCAGATTTCAGGTTCACATACAGATACAGATTCATTACATCGCAGACAGATTGTTACCGAGATATCAGCCCTATAAATGGAAAGGATACATCCCGCGGTCGGACTACCACTTTTGATTTAGAGGAGGGGGGTACATGCTCACAAACCCTACAGCCATGCCTGAGCCCCATCTCGCGTAACCAGATACAGATTACGTAGATTAATTACAGATGTTCATTTCTTTTCTTAAAACGCGTGCAGAAATTCGTTTTCATGACATTTGAAATACGTGATGCATGAACAGATATAGACAGAAAGTAAACAATCAACATATATACCATCAAGACCAAAATAGAGTAACCTATAAACAATTTAAACCTAACTATCCAACCGAAAGCGATTTAAAGCAAACAATTCCTTAGGGATCCTTGATACGACATCGAAGTATGGTGTAGACCGATTGGTCAGAGTAAGTCACGGAGACTTACCTGGAGCGCGCTGAATCTCAAGCTTCGTCCACGGGAGTCGTGTGTCTGAGACAAAAACACGATATTCGTCGTTAAAACCAATTTAAACTATTAACGTCCAAATTTCAAACCTTAACTAAAGAACTTTTCCTAAATTCTAACTTAGCTAATCGAAGTATTTAGAACGTTATTAAATGCTCGAATACTTGAAATTCCAATGACGAGTTATTTCCGAAAACTCGAAAATTCACAAATTTATACTTTTTCACAAATTGGTTTATTTTCGTCCAATAACGTCCGATACGTTCAATATATATCTAATCACGGCTAACCTATTAATTACGAACCCTAATTCGCATTTTTAACGAAAATCGATCGAAACCCTAATTAACTAAATCTCCGTAAAACTTGAAATAAACGCTCAAAGACCGAAGCTGCATACCTAGGATAGCGAGAGGAGGAGAAACCGTGAAGAAATCGGAACGAACGGAGGTCGGACAGAGGTCGGATCGTCGATCGGCGTCGGCGGCCGAGAGAGAAGTTTCTTCTCTGTTCGTGAACGCCAGAGAGAAGAAGAAAATGTGAGGGAAAAGAGAGAATTGTAATGTTATATTAAATTGGTTTTGCAAATTACCATTTTGCCCTTCTCACTTAATTCTATTCGTTTCGTCGTTCGTTTCGTTAATCGTCCAACGATTCGGATTCTCGAAAATTCCATATTTTGCCAACAACTCATAATTATCACCAGGGCTTTATTAAAACTGTCCGTTCGCAAAACGGACCTCGTTTACTATTTTTACTAAAACGTCATTTTCATTACGATAAAAGTAATTACTCGGAATATAGCGTTATAACTCCGAAAGTTCTCCAAATTTCCCTAAAATTCTTATTATTCGTTAGGGTCGTAATGAAGCTTTCCGTTTGCAAAACCGACTTGATTTGACATATTTACCAAAAATGCCTTTATATAATAAAATATTGAATAATATATTAATTCCAAAAATCCGTACAGGCCGGATATTACAGTTTCTGTTGATCCTTCAAAAATTCAGGCTATTATTGATTGGCCACAGTCTAAAAATGTTGGTGACATACAAAGTTTTCTTGATCTGGCAGACTACTATAGGCGATTTATAGAGGGTTTTTCCAGAATAGCCCTACCTTTATCTCGTTTGACCAGAAAAAGTGTGAAATTTTGGTGGTCTGAAGATTGTGAGAACAGTTTTCAGACGCTTAAACAGAAATTGATGACAGCTTCTGTGTTGACGCAGCCAATTGAGGGTGGCAATTTCAATATTTATTATGACGCCTCCAAGGTTGGGTTAGGTGTTATTTTAATGCAAGATGAAAAAGTTGTGGCTTATGCATCAAGACAGCTCAAAACCTATGAACAGAACTATCCGACACACGATTTGGTATTAGCTGCTGTGGTATTTGCATTAAAAATATAGAGGCACTATCTATATGGCTAGCAATGTGAAGTCTTTTCTGACCACAAAAGTTTGAAATACATATTCACATAGAAAGACTTGAACCGGAGGCAAAGATAGTGGTTAGAATTCGTGAAGGACTATGATATTGAGATCAAGTACCACCCAGGAAAGACCAACAGGGTAGCTGATGCTTTGAGTCAGAAGTCCACAACAAAGCAGCCTAAAATGTCAGCTATGTCAGTTGAGCTTAAATCGGAGATTGAAGGATTTCATATGGAGATTGTTGCAAACTTGACAGCTATGCTTTCGGCTATATCATTAAAGCCAACTCTGTTGGAAAAAATTAAAGAAGCTCAACAGACTAATTCAGAGTGTGAATATTACAAATCAAGCATGGCATCCAATGATTCTTCGGAGTTCAATTTTTCCAATGATGGAGTATTAAAATTTAAGGATCGATGGTATGTGCCTTATGACCCCGAGTTACGAAAAGAAATTTTATCTGAGACACATTCGTCTACTTTCTCTATACACCCTGGAAGTAAAAAAATGTATAGAGACTTGGCATCCAATGATTCTTCGGAGTTAAATTTTTCCAATGATGGAGTATTAAAATTTAAGGATCGATGGTATGTGCCTTATGACCCCGAGTTACGAAAAGAAATTTTATCTGAGACACATTCGTCTACTTTCTCTATACACCCTGGAAGTAAAAAAATGTATAGAGACTTGAAGCAGCATTTCTGGTGGCCAAACATAAGAGAGATGTGGCAAAGCACGTTGAACCGTGCATTACTTGTTAGCAAATTAAAGCAGAGCATCAGAGGCCGGACGAAACACTACAACCATTACCAATTCCAGAGTGGAAATGGGAACCAATTTCTATGGATTTTGTTGTTGGACTGCCTAAAATGAAGAAAGGATATGATGGTATATGAGTGATTGTAGATCGATTAACCAAGTCAGCCTATTTTCTACCGATAAAGATGACGTTTTCTATGACGCAGTTTGCTGAATTGTTTATTCAAGAGATCGTGAGACTGCATGGGGTAGCCATCTCGATTGTATCAGATCGAGATCCCAGGTTTACGTCAACTTTTTGGAAAAATCTTCATAAAGTCATGGGAACTCAATTGACGTTTAGTACAGCATTTCATCCTCAAACAGATGGAAAGACGGAGAGAACAATTCAGATTCTGGAGGATATGTTGAGAGCATGTGTATTGGAGTTCCAAGGATCATGGAGCAAGTATCTACCGTTAGTGGAATTCTCGTATAATAATAGTTTCCAGTCAACTATTGGCATGGACCCTTACGAAGCACTTTATGGTAGGAAGTGCAGATCTCCTTTATACTGGGATGAGGTCGGAGAAGCTAGATTAATTGGTCCAGATATTTTGCAGCAGACTGCAAAGAAGATTGCAATTATTAGACAACAGATCTTGACAGCTCAGAGCCGACAGAAAAGCTATGCAAATCAGAGGAGGCGAGAGTTGGAATTCAATGTGCATGACGAGGTGTTTTTGAAGATTTTGTCATTCAAAGAGGTGATGAGATTTGGAAGGAAAGGCAAGTTGAGTCCCAGATATGTTGGACTGTTTGTAATTATAGAAAGAATTTGAAAGATGGCCTACAAACTGCAACTACCAGCCTCCATGGACGGGATCCACGATGTTTTCCATGTATCGATGCTAAGAAAGTGTATACGAGATCCTTCTCAGGTTGTGGAATAGAGAGAAATCGAAATCCAGCCAACTCTGACTTATGAAGAAAGACCAGTGCGCATTCTCGAATCAGCAGTAAAAGTGTTACGCAACAAAGAAATTCCACTGGTGAAAGTTTTATGGTACAACTACAATGTCGAGGAAGCAACCTGGGAACGGCGTCAGGATATGCTAAACCGATACCCAAAATTATTCAGTACGTAAATTTTGAGGACAAAATTTTATTAAGGAGGGTAGAATGTAACACCCGAAACTTTACTGTGCACTTTGATTATCTGCATTTAATAAATTATACTACTTTTAAGGGATTTTAGGATTTAATAGAAGAGAATCTAAAGTAGAGAGTCTAATTGGTATAACTAGGATTATGGATAAAGAAGAATGGAAGATTTCAAATTTTAAAGAAGGGTAGGATGTTTGGCGTTGGAGACAACAAAAAGGAAATAATCATATTGGAAGGATGAAAGAGAGATGAAGAAATGGAGTTTGAAAGGTCAACAAGTGAAAGACCAATAGAAGGTGACATTGAAAGTCAAGGGAGAAGGAAGGATAACGTGGGAGATGAAGAAAAGAGAAAGGGAAAAGAGAAAAGGTAAAAATGGGTTGAAAAGTCAAAAAGAAGAAGAAGGGAAGCCTCCAATGAAAATTTAACACATGGTTAAGTAGCTTTGTAAACCTTACCCTTTAAGTGTGTTAAATGAAGGTAGAACTTATCTCTTTCTGTAACACCCGGTTCTATCGAACCAGCTCTTTTATTATTAATGGTATACACCTGATTAATCAATAATTTAAGTAGGGTTATTAAAAGACTAGACAAGGGCACTAGAGTAAATTTACAATTTTCAAAAGTGGATAACGTATTTAAGAAAAGAGGGTTGGGTTTAATGCACTGTAGCCGCCACCAATTTCATACTTTTTCCTCTTCGAGTTTTCAGCTCAAGCAGCCGAGCTCTCTAGACGATTTTTCTCGCCCGATTCTCCTTCAACTTAGGTAATTTTTCCTCATTTCTCTTAAGGTATAGTGGTTGGTTATTTGAGGGAGTACAATGTGAGGATTTTGAAGAGGCTGAGATTGAGCGTAGGTTCGGGTTCTTAGAGATAAATGGGATTACACGGGTAGCAGAGTTTCAAATCAGTTTCCTCAATCTTATTATTGATTTTTGGTAAGGTCTAGTAAGAGTTGGATTAATGTATTGCCATAAACTTAGGTAAGCGAGCTTTTGGAGTAGTTGAAACCGAGCATCACCAGGAGAGCCAGGTAAGTAAAGTTTGCTTGTGCCTTCGGGTCTACATCACAAAACATTAGGGTTTGTTTGCTAGAATGTGTTGGTATGTCATGCATCATGTATTAAAAATATACGAAAATGAATTTGAATGCATGTCAGCATGGTAAGGATTGAACATATTGAAACAGTTATGTGAATCAGTTTTACTGTTAAGGGAACTAATCCGCCCCTTAATGAGACAGTGGATATTTATACTTTGGGAGAATTGATTCAACTTCCAATTTCACAGGGGGATCTGAACATGTGAATCAGATATACTGTTAAGGGAACTAATCCGCCCCTTAATGAGACAGTGGATATTTATACTTTGGGAGGGTTGATCCGACTCCCAACTTCACAGGGGGATCTGAACAGAAACGAAGCATGAACAACTGAGTTGAGAAAGTAGAAATTGCATGTTAGGAATTTATATTTCAGCGTTTCATTTCATTACTGTTTTACTTACTTAGCATTAGGCTAATAGATGAGTTTTGTGATGTAGGTGTGTTTTCTGAGTCTGCTGAGGACTAGACTGGTTTAAGAGTGCATCTTTGTAACAATCTGGCAGCTGATGGGGCGGTTTAACTGATGTCAGTTGGAGTGAAGGTTCAGTTGACAGTGTTTCAATTTTAGTGTGTTGAGTTTTCATGACAGTAGTGGTTTTCAATATTTCGAATATGTTCTTTTTGAGCTTTCCTATAATAGTATTTGGTTAGGCTTAAATGTGATTTTACTGAATTCGAGTAATGTAAGGGTTTTGAACTGTTCTAATGGTTTTAGTGAAGTAAACTCGTCCTTCTCGCAGTTAGAGATGTTTTTGTATGGAATTTGAGTAGTTAAGATATTGTTCTACTTTCTATTGAGTTTTCTTGAGTTACTTAGGGTCAGGGGTTTTTTTGAATGTCTTGAGTGAGTTTGCAAGTTCAACCATCGGCGAATGGGTTCGCCGGTGGATGTTGGGTGTTTGTTCGCTGATAGACATTGGCGGATCGAATCATTCGCCTGACGTCACCGGATGATGTCGAGTATTCTACTCACCGGTGGATGTCGTGTGAAAACCTGTCGGATGATGTAGAGAGTCTCTTGTCGTTTAGTGACCGGTGGATGTCGTGTGTTAATCCACCGGAAGATGTAGGAAGTGTTTTGTCGTTTAGTGACCGGTGGATGTCGTGTGATAATCCACCGGAAGATGTAAGAAGTGTTTTTTCGTCTAGTCACCGGTGGATGCAGTATAACGTCGATGATCCGGCTGACGTCATCGGAAGGTGTAGAGAATATTTTATCGTTTTGTCACCGGATGATGTCTTCTATTTTCTGCTTCAGCCCCTTTTTGTTGACTTTGTTCAGTGGGCGACGCGTTTGACTTTTTGAAACTTATGGAGTATTTTGCAATTTAAACCTTTATTCTTTTTGCTGATTATTACTTAACATTTCAACTGATTAATCAAGCATCGTACAATAGCTTTGTTTAACTTTTTTTTTTACTTAAACGATTTCCGCTGTAAGTTCTTGAATGTTTGAAGTTTTAGAAAACATCAAATTTTGACTTTCGAGTAGACCTTTAGGTTTGGTTCAAAGTTTTTTCGAGTTTCGTGCAAGATTGTGTAACAAACCGGGTTAAGAAAACTCGGGTCGTTACACTTTCACTCTTATCCTCCATGTTTATTCTCCTCCATTGCCGACTCTTTCTTCCCTCAAAAAGCTTCATCTCTTGCAAGAGAAAAACTTCAAGGTAAGTTGGATTTAAGTTAAGTTATAAAGGAGGTTGTCTTTATGAGAATACAATGGAGGTTTTGTTGGATTTATTGGTGATTGTTAAACCCTAAGTTATGGAGCACGAAAATAGTTAGGTTTTCCCTCATTCTTGAGTGTTTTGATGCCTAGCTTGGATGAGAGAGTGTTTATGGTTTGAGATTGAGGAAAATGGAGGAGTTGTACAATTTTGTTGGAAAAACAATGAACTATAGGGTAGTTTACGATTCTGTAAATTCGGTTTTGTGAGTTAGTTTTGCTTGATAAATTGAATTTAGTGTTAAACTAGACTCTGTAAGGAGTCCATAGCCGTTAGAATTATCGAATTTAAATAGGTATAGCAAAAGATATAGAATTTGGAAGTTCTATCACTTTGGGTTGGAAATTCCGAAAACGAGGTAGGTAATGGTTTGATTTCCATGCTTTTGGTTTGCAAGTCAAAAAGGAATTTGAGCACATTTCTGAAACCAAGCTCGGGACACGAGGTAAGTGCATGTTTGCATGTGTTTTGGCCGATTGGCCTACACCACAAAGGATGGCAAGAATGTGGATGTTGGAGATGTTAGTTCGAGAGTTTTGGTTTTGGTTGGGTAGAAATTTTAGGTTGTGAATGAGTTTATTTATGGTAGTTGCTTGTTTACTTGATGATTTGTTTACCAGTTTATTATACGCTTACTGCATTCGAGGATATGTATATGTGACATGCATCCATGCATCATGTTTTTAATGCATAGAAAATGATTTTATGCATGTGTTTTCATGTAAACAAGAGCAAAAGAACACAATACAGTAAAATACGTAAATAGTCATTGTGGGTAGGGAACTAAGTTTGGTCGTTCCGTTAGAGGGACCGTCAGGTGTGTCATTCCACTTCCCCTAGAGTGAGTTGGTCGTCCTGCTAGGTGGACATTCAGTAAGGCCATCTCTCCTCTAGAATCAGGACCCCATTGACTCATGTCATGCAGAAAATAAAGAACAGACTCAGTGCATGTTTTATGAATAGCATAGCATAATCATGAGCATGCATTTTATTTATTTCTACATCACTTACTGAGCGTTAGGCTCATCAATTTACTTTGTGGTGTAGGTGATATTATAGCAGGTGAGGATGTTGATCTTCAGGATGACTGACAGAGCAGTTGGTGAAGGACGTCCATGGGGTGTGCTCGAAGCTGTTAGGCGATTTTGACCTGTGGGACAATAGTAGGTATTTTGGTAAATGTGTATAGACTGATGTTTTAAATTTTAGTTAGATGATAAGCTTACAGACTTTTCACTATGTTTGTAAACATAACCCGGATTTCTGTTGTTTTGGGTTGTTAAGTAAATGATGTTGTGTTTGATTGAGATAAATGGTGAATTAGGTTGATTTATGGATGAATGTGGTTTGAAATCACAAGTGTTAGGTTTAAAGGAGTTTAGGCATTATACTGTCTGTTTTCCCGAATGGTTTAGAGTGTCAGTTAAGGTTGATAGTAGTTTGTGATGAGAGTGTCGACCAAAATACAAGGGTGTCGACCAGTCAGTGTTTAGATGATCGAAGGTGTCGACCCCTGCAGGTGGGTGTCGACCCTTGAGTGTGTCAACTGAGCAAGGTGTCGACCACTTTTATTAAGTGTCGACCGAAGTTGCAACCCGAGAAGAAATAGGTGTCGACCCCATTTATGAGTGTCGACCGGCCACTGTTCAGTTAGAAAACAGAGGCAAATGAGGTGTCAACCCCTTCCCTTAAGTGTCGACCGAAGTTGCAAAGGGATGCAACCCGAACCAATTGGAGTGTCGACCCCTGCATGTGGATGTCGACCAGAGCCTCCAAGTGTCGACCGGTGACACCAAGTGTCGACAGGTCTGTGTAGGAAAAAAAAAATATTTTCGATAAACTTTTTCACACGTTTTCCCACAATGATTTTTAAAAATGATTACACATTTTGATCGTTTTATATAAAGTCTCACGAAGAGTCACGTTAGCAACGTCCGAGTCACAAGTCGTTACACAAGGGACACCTCAGTTGAAGAGTATTTAACCGAATTTGAGACCCTCAAAATTAGAAGGGAATTGGAGAAGCCAAAAGAACAAACTATTGCAAAGTAGGATAAAGAAGCTAGTTTTGAGGAGCTGACTACGGAAAGACAAATTGGAAAATGAAGTCCTCTGTTACACTAGCGCCCCTTATTTTGATTATTAGTAGTAGATTAGCTCTGTGAAATTGCAATAGATCTCATTTTGACATTCTCAATCGCCTTCATCGTGCCCTGGAGGTCGAGGAGCTTTGGTTTTTATGCTTTGACCCATGTATCAAGGCTGAGTCTTGTTCTTGCTCTCCTAATTTAGGAAGACAGAAATAAAAGATTGTGAATCAAAAAGCGTGATGAGCATTTTTTATTATTCATATTAGAAGGTGCAAAATCAATGGGTGCCAGAGATGGTACAATTGCTTCAGCGGGATCTGCTATCGGTATTGAAAACGTCTTTAGTTCTTTGATCCATTATGTGGCTCGAAATCCATCATTGGCTAAACAATCATTTGGTTATGCCATTTTGGGCTTTGCTCTAACCAAAGCTATTGCATTGTTTGCCCCAATGATGATCTTTTTCATCTCATCCGTATTCCGATTGAAAGTTTCAGTTTCATTCTTACAACTATCTTTTTGAAGCAGATAGTTCATAGTGCTCATTCTATAGATAGTGTGAAAAAATCCAACTTATGTTTTCACTCGATTTTCATTACGAAGATGCATTACGTCAGCAAGCATGTTTTCACTCAATTTTCATGTGTCTCTCCTGTCTCTAATCTAAAGGGTGTAAGATTTGACTGAGATCCGAAATATCAATCAGTTGTAACCAAAAGAGTTATATTGGAAGAAGTTTTCAAAAAGAAACCTTGGAGCATGGATGTAGATAGGATTGATCGAACCACATTAACAAATTATTTTCACTCTCTTTCGTTACTCTTTTATTTATTATTATTATTATTATTATTATAGCACCTTTATTAGATTTAGGGAACCTAATGAAGAGAGAAAGTGTAAAATTTGAGATTGCAAACAATTACACAAAAAAATTTAGAAAAACTAATTCACCTCTCCCCTCCAAGTTATTACCGATATTACATATATGATAACAATTCCACATTAAAATTTATGGTCTTGGGTTCTCTACATATGTAACATTCTATCTTTAACTGATACAAGACGTTTTGGGTTTAAAACCAAGAGCAAAGTCATGTTAGTCTTGCCCAAAGCAGACAATATGTACTACCCAATGGAGCTTGTGGTGTTATAGTAGAGAGGTATAAATGCCATGTCAGAATGTTGCCGATGAAGAAGACAGGCCTCCTTAGTGGAGGTGATTGATGTTACCCATTATTGTTAAGGCCCAAAGCCAAATTATGTGACTACTAGCCCTCATTGGAATTTGTGTTCTTGGGGTCAATATATGCAGTATTCCATCTCTAACTACTACAACGTATTTAGGGGTGAAATCCAAGACAAAATTCGTGCAGACATCGGCCTAAAACGGACAATATTACGCTAATTGTTAGGGCTTGAGGTGTTACAATCTATTCTCTGTGTTGTTCCTTGATACTTCTACTTCAAAAAAATCCAAATACTTTTGGATGTGTCTTTGTTCAAGATAGTTTCTAAAATTGCTCTATCCATGGCCCAGAAGAGGTAATTTTTCATCTTCATACCCGTTAACTTTGCATCATCAATCACCTTTTTTGTGCTACACTAAGTTCAGTGTCCCATCTTCTCTTATACTCCAACCTTTTGACCTCATGAAATTCTCCATAAGCATACACCAATTATCATAATAGCGTTGCACAAATCCACCCTCAATTGACATATTTTCGTCACCAAAAATCTTAGAAAATTGCTGCTTCTTAGTTTTCAATCAGAGCTATACGATAGAGCTCTCATACTAAATTTTGAAATACTAAACTTCGAAACGTATTTATCTAAGAAATATAAATAGAGTAGGATAAACACTCTTATTAAATTCAATCATAAAGTTTGCTTTAAATACCCTTACAAGAAAATTAACAAATCACGTATTGAAACTTATTTCAAAACTATTTAAATCGCCATATATTACAAACCACAAGCAGATAACTTATTCCTAAATGATAAAATTTATTGAGTAACAGAAAAGTCTAGATTATTTTAATCATAAACCAATTTTATCTTATTTGAATAATTAACAATCTCTATCATATAAATTAGTAAACCCACTTAAAATGGCAACAAAAATGCCTAGACATATCTTGTCAGACCAATAAAACAAACTCACTCGAAAGATTATGGAACCTGGACGAGAAATTCTTAGAAAATTTCTAAATTTGTTGCAGTCCATACTGCCCCAACACTTGGTTCTCATTTCTCAGAACTTATAATCTCAACTACAAATTTAACACACCCTAAATAATTTAAACCACAATTAAACCAGAGCCATATCCGACAAGTATACCACAGACCCTAGAAAGCTAAAACAAAAAACAACCATCCCATCGTACTTACATTGAAAGAGTAGAAAGCAAAATTACCGAGGAAAAGTTTCCTATGGATATGCACCGTTGGTTGTTGGAGGATCAGACGGCCAAGAAAACGCCGGATTCCACCCCAATCCACCTCCTACAACTGGGTTTGAATCCAGTACAGTTGAAGCAGAAAATAAGGAAGATGTAGGTGAGTTTCTGAAAACGACAGGAGGCCGATCACTATAATTATTGGACGATGATCTTAGCAATTTATACAGCTCTTGAATCCCATTATTTTGAACTTCACCCATCGCTGAACTATGGATCTGTTGGTGACCTAGAAGTTTATCGTTTCTCCATAAATCATTGCCGAGGCTGAGAGAAGAGGCCTGACCGTGTGAATCCGAGCCCATGGCTAGAGATCGTAGGGCTCCCGTTCCGGTCAGCGGCTCGGGAAGACAACCAAGACCTACCATGGCACCTTCTTCCTTCAGTGAATTAACGATGGAGTTAGCAGTAGGGTTAGGGTTTTGTTCTGCCCTCAACGAAGCCAAAATATGATAATTCTGCAGCGAACCCCACTTCACAGGGCTCGACAAAAACTCCCGATCTAACCCATTTCCGATGAAGGAGCCTCCGATTTCCGGCGTAAGAGTTTTCATTTTACCAGCGCTTGCTTTTCCGACCACTGTGGAGATGGTTACGCTTCTGTTCTTCCTGCTTCCTCCTCCTATCGGGACATTCCGGAGAGCTCCTCCTTTGGTCCAGTACCGACGACAAGTCTTGCAAAAATGGCGAGGCTGAGTGAGATTGTAATTGTTGTAGTAGCAGAACTTAGTGTTGGAGGAATCGCATCTTGGACACTTCAAGTTATTTTCAGAACTTGTCGAAGACGTAGCAGAGGGAGTAGATGAATATGATAGAGCTGGTGTGGAGGAAGGAGATGGGGAAGGAAAAGTAGGGTATTGTAAAATTCCGCCATTATTGTATACTTTCCGATCTTCTGTTACGAATCCCGATCCTCCCAACGGTTCTTGAATCATCTCTCTTTCTTCTAAATTTACAACGAAAATCCAAAAACAAGAAAAAGCAAAAGAATGGGAGGGATTCTTCTTTTGAGTATCAGATGGAAAGAAAGAGAAGATAGTTTTGTGCTTAGACAAGACTCTATCAGTTTGTGAGTTTGTATAAAATGCAAAGCTTTGAGGGTAGGTTGGAAGTTTCATTAATTCTGTAAACTACTATAATTCAATAATTTTGGTAGAGCTTTAATCATTGAAATAAAAAACTTTAAATAATTATGACGTGAATTGCTAATAAAAATTTAAAAAAATTAACAAGTTCTTTAAAATAAACTCTTTTTACAATTGAATGATTTCTCATTGAAACACTTGTGAAAAGAAAAACAAATCTAGCAAAAAATAGGAAGAAGAAAACCTAGTATGATTCAAAAGTTCAAATCTTCTTTACGTCAAAAAATGTGATTACACAATTGATTTCAAAATGGTACCACATAACAAGCCAAATAATGTCAACTATAAGAGTTTAATGCATCATATTATCAAGTGAAATAATGACGATAATTGTATCCCGAAACACAATTCTTACCCACCTGCTCAGGTACATGAAAATTGTGAATAATGTCAATGTCACGCTAAGCTCGAACAGTGTAATTGTCGACGACATTTACAGAAAATATAAAATGAAAACGAAAATGCAGAAATAATCCATTGGTGTGATAAATATATAAAATTTAGAAAAAAATTAAAATAGAAATAGGAAATAAATATGGTTTATCCTTTGGGAGCATCCAGGGACCAGTTACGCGTAATGAAGAGATATTTTGGTGGCAAAAGGGTTTTAATTAATAAACTAATATTCCATTATGATATTCTTTAACATAATTACGAAGCTAATCATGACATCGTACATTAGCTAATTACAAAATCATTTGTTTTCTTTGTCACGTTCGAGGACTGCCGGTTGGGATATTTTGAACTTTGTTATAAAATCAAATACAATAACAAAGCATTCATTTTAATATTTCTTAATAATCAGGCGACAAGATTTGCAAACATTTAACTTTCAGATTTTTATAATGATGGAACCGAAACATTAACTATACGAATTCACATAACTTATTTTGTTACTTTTGATAAAGCTTGGTTGATTTGATGGCATAAAATCATCTATCAAAATCTACTTTTATTTATTTTTTTATTTTTATTTTTTTTTGGAAATGTGTTTGAACGTTGTTTCTTGCGGGGAGATGCAAGGGGAAGTTCAGAAGAGTGCTGACTGCTATCTCTGACCGCGCGTGCTATCCGGGGCTCGTGTCGGACTCCTGGGTCAGCCCGACTTTTTTCTCTTCAGCCGGGCAGGGCAACAGAGTGGTGGGGCAGTCGAGCTCAGGCAGACATTCCTGTGGCCTTCAATGTTTGGTGGGCTCCTTGGAATCCTGGATTCTCGCACTCCCTCTTCTTTGCTTCTTTCCCTTTATTGAATTTTCTCAGATTTAATCTACAAACTTGATCAATTATTTTATTATTAGTTTTTTTTTAAATATATGTAAAATTAGATGAAGAAGTGCAGAATAAAGGACAATATTAAAATATTCAATTAGATAAAAATAAAAATTGCTTCAATGATTTTTGGTTAAAGTTGATATTAGCCCATCAATTTAAGAGTTCTCTAAACTTACACCAATGGCCAAATCAGTCCTTTATGAAAATAAGTTATCTTCTGAACTAAGAGGTAAAGTGCAAGTCAGTGCTTATATTTTTTTGGTAAAGTAAACATTAAACTCTCAAATCTAGTGGTTTGTTCAACTTAAAAAATAATTTATTTTAGACAAAATGAATCTTGAATTGTTACAACGTTTTTTATATTTTGGACTTGATTTTGAATCAATTTGCATTTTTTAGTCGGTTTTAGTTGGTTTAGACTATATTTGGAAAGATAGTGGTTAGTGTTTTGCTTTTTTTTTTGTAATTCTTAAAATTTTTAAAAAAATCTATGAATATTATAATATCAGTTCGGTTTGATTCAATTGGAGCTAAACAGTACAGGGTGTAATTTTACTAGCATGATCTAGTTTGTTTACGGTACAAGGTGCGAGATTCATTTTGTTAAAAATAATTTAGTATTTGAGTTGAAAACATCTCAAATTTCGAGATTCATTTTGTTCAAAAATAAACTTTAAGGTTTAAGTTGAACGAATCCCCAAAATTCAGAATTTATTTTATACCACATCATTACCTTATCCGATAAAAACATAATGTGAACTGCATATGTCATTCACTTTTTTAACTCGTAGACACATGTTATTAACTCTTCTATCTCTCTCTCTAATCATCTAGTTAGGATCAATCTAAACTAATTCATTATGTATATGCTTCAATATATCAACTATTAAACAACCTATTAGAAACACAAGATAGCCAATAAAAAATGTCACCAAATCTCCCCACCCCCTCCCTTCCTTTGGGGATATCCTCAGTGCCGAGGAACATGTACTAGGGTGTATGTGTAACCCAGTGAATGAATAAGATACAATGGAAGAGCTACATTCACTATCTAAAAAAAAAAGAAAAGATTTCTCGTATCCTTTATTGTGTATCAAATTTATGGTTTATATTGGTGCAAATCCAATCACCTCCATTTTCCATATTTAAGATGAGAAAGAATTTCTCATTGGTAATAAATGCTTATCCATTACGCGGAGGAAATCCTACATAACAGAATGATTATATTATACTCTTCTTCTTGCAAAAAACGGATTAAGAGGGTTAGCCATCGGGGAATCTTCATAATTAAATACCTTTAATGCATAGGTAAATTTCATTGTGAAAGAACTAATTCATGGGTAGAGCTAAAAAACGTGAACTGTACAAGTTTATAATAGAAAAGAACGAGCTCCGGTGTATAGAGAGGATCTCACCGTTTTAGAAATGATGGAAACCACTATTTTTTATTCTTTATTTATTTATTTACATTCACTATGTTTTTTTACACTTAGTATCACAATATCAATACAATTTTTTATTATGAGATGAAATGCCTCCCAAAAAAATGTGGTAGGGGAAAGTTATAGTTGCAAAAGCAATTAGAATTATTATTATTATTTTTTTTTTGTACATTGGAAAAATGTGTTTTGTTATTAATAGACTAGAAAATGAATAACTGAAAGAAAAGAAATCAATTAGTTATTTATCAAAAAAAAATTTTATTCAATGATCAGAACGAGGATATATAACTTGGAGATGTAGAACAAAAATATGTTTATTCGCATCAAATTTTTGAGGGACTCATTCAAGACTTGCTCGAACTATTACTCAACAGAAAATAAGAGTTCTGATTTCATCCTATCGAGATAGAGTTAGGAAAAAAAAAGTGATTTTTGCCATTTATGAATCGATCGAATAAAGACAGTAATTCGAGATAGTAAAAGATACTATAATTATAGTGAATTAATGAACAATTTGTATAAGAAGCAGTTGCTTCTTAATCGTAAAATACTTGCACAAATCGCTGTATTAAATAGACATTGTCTTTATATGATTTCAAATGAGTTTAGAAAATAAGAAGAGTGGAAAGAATCCATAGAAAAATATTTTTTCTATTTAATTTTTGAAATAAGTTTTACTTATTGGTTTTCTCTCTCCATTAGTTAAAATAGTGAAATTACATGTGAAATTACATGCTGTTTTTAACATATTAGGTAATAGGAGGGTATTTTTGTTAAAAAAATATAAGCATTACCTTGTACTTTATCCTAAATTTAGGAATTATTTGTTAAAAAAAAAATAGAAGTATTGAATTGCATATTACCTAAGTTCAGGGGTGAGTTGTCTAAAAAAAATACGAAACACGTTTTCACTTCTTCCAAATTTAAGAAGGTAACATGTACGTTTACCTTTTATTTTTTTTACAAAACATTAGATGGAGATAGCATATTTGACAAAAAATAATTTCTCATTTATGTTTTCTAACTTATTTATAAATAAATTTTTGACATCTTTTTAATACATTTAACCTTATTGAATTATTTTTTCTTTTAGTTTGACATATTATTTTACTTGAAATTAAAGGATTTATTTGAGTAACTAATAATACTTGTAAATAAAAACAAGAAAACAAAAAAAAAGGTGAGTTGAAAGGACGCGACGAGGGAGAATGCATGTGATGTGATTCAATCCCACATTCTATGCGGACCCACTCACATGTCTTTATTTCGTTTATATGGATTGTAGCTTTGAGGATGTCAAGATGGAAATTCAATCGAGTCGCATTGTAAATAATTTAAATAATTATTTTTTATTTAACAATGAAACCTTTTTTTTTTTTAATTCATTAGACTTCCAAAAATTATTAGTGAAAATAATGATTAAAATACTCGTACGTACCTCAATTCATTGGACGCCTTCAATGATTCATCCCATTTCCCTAAAGTTAATAACAAGACAAAACAATAATAGCCAATGTATGTTACACACATAATACATAGAGAAAGAGATGAGAGGTATTTGTACGTGTAATGAGAAATTATTGTACATATTCAAACTCAAGCACACTCATTGTTAAGATTTTAATAAAATAACTTTGACCAATCTTCAAATTCAATTTAACGATAACTATCGTCGTAACTAATATCAATGTTCTATAATAACTATGTAGTTTATGCATGACCAACCCAATATATTATTGATGTCACTTATAAGTCTATGATATAATAATAGAGTATGGATCATACATAAAATGTTTGTTTAAAGAAAAATGGAAGAGAGAGAACGTCCTCATTCAATGCATTTAATGAATGTATAACCTTATTTCAACTATTAGAATTGGTTAATTCTATTTCTATTTTATGCTAGCATGCAAAGTTTGTGGCGCCACAATGTGATGAGAGGAAACTATGATATATTTTTTGAAAATATACAGTAGCAGTTGTAAAGTTATTATCTCATTAAATGTCCCACTTGATATAATTAATTAAGTTTATGATTTAATGAATTAACATGCCAGTCTATTAAATCAAATAAGAGATTATAAATTAACGTCACATTTGATGGTTATGGTTAATATAATAGTTTCCACATGGAAATTAGATTATCTCCCCTCTCAAATGGAAGTTGACCGACGGACAAGAAATAACAACAAAGTAGGGTTAAAGGAGAGTAAATTATGATACATTTTCTTTGAGAGTACATAGTAAGTCTCTTATTTCACTATCTTAAAATATTCTTTAAAGTGTTAAATAATGATATGTATAATTAATGTAAAAGGTTATAAATAGATCATTGATCGACACGTCAACGAATATTTTACAAACCTAAAATAAAATAATAAACATAGCATTATTCATATAATAAGATTATAGGAATAGGGTCAATAGACCGATACATTTTACTGTCATGTTTCCATGTCACATTTAGAAACAAGCCCTACTTTCTCTTTCCAAACTTGGAAAACTTTATAAAATTTTGAATTTTTTTGCCAGCATAGCTGAGAAAAAGAGAAGAGTTGAGAAAAAAGTATGGACAGAAGAAGAAGATAGATAGATAGACGGAGGATTGGGTATGAAAGGGTAAGAGAAGATCATGGGTAAGAGCTTTGACGGTTTTTACTGGTTTTGAAAAAAAGAAAAAGGAAGAAGCAAAGAGCTCAAGATTCAGTGCTGAGTGAGCTTTGGCAGAGGGAATTTTCACTGCCCAATGCGTTTGTCTGATGATAACCCCTCTCTTTTCTTTTGTGTCTTTTACCAAAGATAAAGATTTTGTTGCCTGCTGGATTTTGAATTTTCATGCAATTTTTAACTCTTACACGATTATCTGTACTCGAGCCTGGGTTGGCAATTCAACGTCCGAGTATCTGTATGTTATTAGTAGAAATATTTTTTTCCTTAGTTTCAGCGGTTACAAATTTGGAATAACTGATGGATTTTGCTTCCTCTTTAATTTTTTAGGGTTAGCTGCCATATTAGAATACATAACCTCCCAATAAAATCCATTTCTTCATTTAGAAAAAAGAGTTTGGGAGTCTAAGATTCTTTCTTTTCGAGTGGAGATTATGGATTCCGTCTATGGTCTAAATGATTATTGTACGTAAGTCTAATTTCTTGATGGTTTCACCCAATTATTTTTAAATTATCGGATTTTAATTTTGAACATATTTTCAGATTTAAAATGGGTTGAAAATCGCTAAAAAGGCAAGGATTTAATACCTCGACCCAGCAAAAATCCCTTCTCATAGTTGTTTCAAATTCAGATTTTTGATTTGGAAGTATTATTGAGATTGGAAAATCGGAACGAGGATTAGGAGTCTAGTATTGTTCTTTCCAAGATCAGCGAGGGTAGGTCACAATCTAAACTAATTTTCATTGTTTCCTTTAGATATAGAGGTTTTTATCTAAAACTTTGGATTTTTATCTAGAGTTCGGTAATATTTGAATGAAATTGTTTGGAAACTAATTTGTATCGAGTTTTATGTTGATTAGAGTCAGAATCAAAGGGAGATCAAAAGAATTTCTCGGAGGACGATTGTTGGATGACTAAACTGTAGCGACCCTTAATACTGTACCCTTTTATATTCCCTAATTTCGATACCCTTAAATTCCCGTGAAATTTTTCTTTTTGTACACTAAGTAATTTCGACTTCAAAAGCTTTAATCAACGTCTAACTTATTAAAATTTGTCTTGAAAATCCTTTAAAGAAAACATATTAAATAAAAGAAAACAATCGGCAAGCGATCGCGGGGCAAGAGGCCATTTTGCCCATAAAATGCATGGCCGATCGATCGGCTGTTGCCAAAAATGGGGGGGCGATCGATCGCCCCCATATCAGGCGATCGATCGCCAGCCGATTGATCGCCCCTTTTCTAATATCCGGCTTGTACGGATTTTTGGATATATTATGTTATATTATTATTTCATTATTTAATGACATTTTTGGTAAATATGTCAAATCAGGTCCGTTTCACAAAAAGAAAGCGTCATTACGATTCTAACAAATAATAAGAATTTTAAGGAATTTACGGGAATTTTCGGAGACCAAACACTATGTTCCGAGTAAATACACTTTTCGTTATGTAAAAGACGTTCTCGTAAAAATAGTAAACGAGGTCCGAATTGCGAATGGACAGTTTTAATAAATCTCAAATAATAAGTTGGATATATTGGTGAAATATGGAGACTTGGTGAATCCAAATCGTTGGACGATTAACGAACCGAACGACGAAACAAATATAAAATATGTAGTAAGGGCAAAATGGTCATTTTACAAACCAAATTTTATTAAAATCCTTAAACTTCTTCTTCCTTCTCCATTTTCACGCCAGAACACATTTTCTTCTTTCTTCCTCGCGAAACCCTCCCTGCCCGCGGCGACATCCGACGATCCGACCTCCGTTTCTCCTCCCGTTCGTTCCGTTTCCTTCACGTTTCTTCCTCCAATCGACGTTCTAGGTAAGTCTCTATAGTTTTCGAGCGTTAAGTTTCGGTTTTCATAGAGTTATACGTTTAGGTTTACGATTAGGGTTTTGGAAAAAAATGAGATTTAGGGTTCGTAATTAATAGGTTAGCCTTGAATAAGTATCTATTGAACGTATTAAACGTTATTGGACGAAGTTGGATCAATTCGTGAAAAAGTTTAAAATCCGAGAATTTTAGAATTTTCAGAAAAGTTCGTAATTCGAGAATTGAGGTGCCGAGTGTAAATTTCTCAAATAAATGGCACTATGAAATGGATTAAAACTTTAGAAAGCCCTTAGTCAAGGTCTTGACAATTTGGAAGTTTATTAACTTAAACTTGTTTTAACGTCAATCCTTGTAAATTGCTTAGGTGAAACAGCGCTAGTGGACGGAGCTTGAGCTGCTTTGGACACGAGGTAAGTTCTCGTGATCTTCTTTGGCCGATTGGCCTACACCGTACGTCATGTCGTCTCGAGGAGTTTTGGAGATGCGTTTGTTTAATTGTATTTGGTTTGGGTAGTTAGGTTTTAGGAGTTTATAGTTTACGCTTTACAGTCTTGATGGTATATATTATTGCTTGTTTACTGTTTGTTTATTGTATGATATTGAACTGTTCACGCATCACTTGTTTTAAAGAAAAGCATGAAAATGAACTTCCGCACAGAGTTTTAAAGATAACGTAAAGCATAGCACTGGCCGAAAGGCGTATTGAGCATAGTATTGGCCGAAAGGCGTATTGGCCGAAAGGCGTATTGTATTGGTCACGCGAGGTGGGGCTCAGGCACGGCTGTACGTGTTGTAAGCGTGCACCCCCCGCCTCTAGCTGGAAAGAGTAGTCCGCCCGCTGGATGAACTCTCTCTGGTTAGAGGGATAGGATCTCGGTGACACCTATTGAGCATTGCACAGTAAGATAAAATAAAGCATGGTTTATCGAACTCATACGCACAGCATGCATTGCATTTACGTAGAACTTACTGGGATTTCATCTTATAGTGTATTGGATGGTGTAGGTGATCTAGATATCGAGGAACCAGGTGAGGATGAGATTCCTCCTCCTGAGGCATGATACAGTTGACGGAGGATGGCTGCGGTGGTGTGCTGGCGCAGTCGAGGCTTAACCGACCCGTGGGAAGTATGTACAGAGTTTTGAGGGTTTTGGGATATTTTGGGATGTATTGGTTAACTTGTATAGAAATTATAGGATGCTTGGTTCTGATAGACGTTAGGTTTACTTACTGAAGTTTTTAAGGTTTTTATAAACTGATCGGTAAAACGTTTTGGTTTAAAGCTTTATTTAACGTTATGGAAATGTTTTGAAATGTTATAGGTTTGACACGGATAAGCCCGATTTTTAGAGCTATCCACGTAGTTGGATTTCGCAAAGTCCGCTGCAAGTTGGTTGAGTTTGAGTGTAGGATATATTTGGGTCGAGTTTATTGTTATTATTGATGAGAAATTGGTATGAATTAGGTGAAGTTACTCTCTGGAATCGAATTTCTGCGATGAAGTGTGTTGCTCTCTGGAATTTGAGATTCCAGAGAGCATAAGTGTAGAAAGAAAGAAGCAAAGCAGGCGTGGAGGCGTGGAGACGTGCAGCGCTCGAGCGCTGCCAATGCAGCGCTCGAGCGCCGCGATCGCTGCGGCGCGCAGCGACCAGTCGCTGCGCACTGCAGCGATTGTGCGCTGCAATCGCTGCGATCGCTGCCATATGCAGCGATCGAGCGCTGCGATCGCTGCAATGGGCAGCGATCGAGCGCTGTCTCCTTCATCGAGCAGAATGCCGAGTTTGCCCTCCCAAGTTTATTAGATTTATTAAATAGTTTTAATTGTTTATTAAATGTTTTATTAATAGTTTATATTTGTTTTAAATGGTTTTAAACCTAGATTTTTATTTCCGATTTCGATTCTGGTTTCGATTTCGGTTTAGGTTCCGCCTAGAGTTTAATTAAAGATATTAGTTTAAAAAAAAAAAAAAAAAGAGAGTACGGAAAAATACGGGTACAGTATTGGGGTAGTTACAATTATGGTATCAGAGCCCCCGGGTTTTAAAATCGGTTCTGTAGACTGCTCGACTGCACAGCCGCTACGCGGACATTCTTCATCAACTGTAAGTATGTTTATAGCTTTATTCGATTTCTAGTTTCTTAGAATATTTGTTTTAACTTTTATATAGGAGTTTTATAATTATGGTGCGTCCACGAAACGACCGAGACGACCGCGATGATACGATTGACACGCTTAAGGATTTTATTGCCCAGCAGTCCCAGCATATGGAGAGACAGGCTCAGCAGATGGAGAGACAGTCTCAACAGCTGGGTACTTTGATTGACCGAGAGGGCGTTAGAGCTCGAGAGACGGCTGTACTAGGTAGCCGTGGGATGGAGAGATTTCAGAAGCTCCAGCCCCCAGTATTCAGCGGACAGTCCACAGATCCCTCTTCAGCTGAGGAGTGGATTCGCACGATGGAGGACATGTTGGCGTATGCTAGCATTGAGGATGGAGAGAAGGTTGCACTGGTGACCTATCACTTGGCTTTGGACGCTCGGTTTTGGTGGGATTCCATCAAAACGACCACCGATGTGACTGTTATGGGCTGGGAGAGATTCAGAGAGTTGTTCTACGACAAGTATTTCAGCCATACCGTACGAGAGGCGAAGATGGTTGAGTTTATGCAGTTACGGAAGACTGCTTCTATTGCCGAGTATGTGAGGAGGTTCGAGGCTCTTTCTCGATTTGCACC
The DNA here is from genome assembly GCA_022432975.1 of Begonia masoniana. Lineage (NCBI taxonomy): Eukaryota > Viridiplantae > Streptophyta > Magnoliopsida > Cucurbitales > Begoniaceae > Begonia > Begonia masoniana. The sequence goes on along the minus strand of CM039507.1, from coordinate 15,233,899 downwards.
ACGCCAGGTCAGCATTAACGAGGATAAGGTACACCGATTCTTACAGGGACTTAGCCAGGAGTTCCGAATGCGCCTTACGATATCTGGGGTACGACATGTATCCTATGACGAGATTGTGGCCAGGGCACTTGATATTGAGGCTGTTGAGCAGAGTTCTACTAGACCGAGGGAGCCATCTAAGGGCTTCTTCCGAGAGGTTCGACCTCAGTCACTGAACCGAGGTTATCAGCCGAGAGCACAGCCCCAGCAGCAGCAGAGGGGTGTGAAGAGACCTCTAGAGGGAGGTAATGACCGGGGTAAGGGTAAGCAAGTGCAGGTTGCCTCTCAGGTACCTGTTTGTCCTAAATGTCAGAAGGAACACTCTGGCCAGTGCAGGATGGGGACGGGTGTATGTTATTGGTGTGGAGAGCCGGGCCATTTTGCTAGAGACTGCCCGAAGCGTGGTCTAGATCAGTCGGGTGGTGGTCAGAGGAGCGTTATGCCCAGGATCTTCGCTCTTATCGAGCCTGGTGATGTTGATAACGAGGATCAGCCTGCCGTGATAGCAGGTACTATATTACTTACTGGCGTTCCCGTATTTTCTTTGTTAGACACGGGGGCTACACATTCTTTTGTTTCCACCGCTTGTGTGTCGAGATTGAGGCTTGCGCCTGAGTTAGCAGAATGCGAGTATAGTGTGATGCTACCTTCAGGAGAGCGTATGCAGTCCGGCCGTGTAGTGCAGGGCAATATTATCTCGATTGGGGACCGTACTCTCTATGCTCGCTTCATTGTTATGGGCATAGAGCATTATGACCTTATTTTGGGGATGGACTGGCTGTCACAGCATTTCGCCACCATCGACTGTCGATCCGGGATTGTCACCTTTCGACCTCAGGGTAAAGCTGAGTTTTCTTATCAGGCGATGAGCAGATTGAGTAGCTCGCCTATCTCTTATTCCATGATGGTCAACGAGCAGTTTAAAGGTGCGTGCTCTATTTATTTGGCCTCTGTCTTTGATTGTCAGTTGCTCAGCGGATTGATGCCGAGCGACATCCCTATTGTCAGAGAGTTCTCTGGTATTTTCCTTGATGATCTTCCCGGGTTACCACCAGACCGGGAGATCGAATTCACTATCGATGTCTATCCAAACTCCGCGCCGAGGTTCAAGAACCCGTATCGGTTGGCACCAGCTGAGTTGAGAGAGTTGAGGACTCAGCTTGACGAGCTGTTAGAGAAGGGGTTTATTCGACCCAGTGTATCGCCTTGGGGTGCGCCCGTTCTGTTTGTCAAGAAGAAAGACGGGACCCTCAGGATGTGTATTGATTACAGGGAGTTGAATAAGATCACAGTGAAGAATAAGTATCCACTGCCTCGTATTGACGACTTATTTGATCAGCTACAGGGTGCCCGAGTATTTTCCAGGATTGATCTCCGCTCGGGTTACAATCAGCTGAAGGTCCGTACGGATGATATACCGAAGACGGCATTCCGAACGAGGTATGGGCATTATGAGTTCCTTGTTATGTCTTTTGGACTTACTAATGCCCCTGCAGCGTTTATGGATTTGATGAACCGTGTCTTCAAGGAGTATCTGGACAAGTTCGTGGTGGTTTTCATCGACGACATATTGATCTACTCTAAAACGAAGGAAGAACACGAGGAGCATCTGAGGATTGTTCTGAGGACCCTATGTCAGCACCATCTGTATCCAAAGTTTTCGAAGTGCGAGTTCTGGCTTGACAGGGTGAGCTTCCTTGGCCATATTATATCACAGGACGGAGTTTCTGTGGATCCGAGCAAGATTCAGGTGGTCAGAGATTGGCCACAGCCGAAGAACGTACGTGAGGTGCGTGGATTTCTCGGGTTGGCCGGTTATTATAGGAAGTTTATAGAGGGATTCTCGAGGATCGCACTTCCTCTTACGCGATTGACACGGAAGAACGAGAAGTTTGTGTGGACGTCTGCTTGTGATGACAGCTTTATGGAGTTAAAGCAGAGATTGACCACTGCTCCAGTACTGGCGCTACCTGATGAAGGTGTCAGGTACAGTGTTTATTGTGATGCATCGGGAGTGGGACTCGGTTGTGTATTGATGCAGGAGGGGAGAGTTATTTCTTATGATTCTCGGCAGTTGAGGCCGTACGAGCAGAATTACCCCACGCACGACCTCGAGTTAGCAGCTGTGGTCTTCGCACTGAAGATATGGAGACATTATTTATATGGGCAGTAGTGCGAGATATTTTCCGACCACAAGAGCTTGAAGTACTTATTTACGCAGAAGGAGCTGAATATGCGACAAAGGCGATGGCTTGAGTTCGTCAATGATTACGATTTTGATATCAAGTACCACCCAGGAAAGGCGAACAAGGTAGCTGATGCATTGAGTAGAGTGCCTTCTGCGAGTCAGCCATCATTAGCAGCGATGTCAGTTACGCTGCGGTCTGAGATTGAGAGATTCGACGTGGAGATAGTGGCAGAGTTGTCCTATATGCTTGCCAACATTTCTCTCAGGCCAACTATTCTTGATCGTATACGCGAGGCTCAGCAGAGTGATACGGAGTGTATGGAGCTTCGATCGAGCCTGACATTGGGAGACTCGCCAGATTTCCATTTATCAGAGGATGGTATTCTGAAGTTCAGGCATAGGTGGTACGTGCCTAGTGACGAGGATCTAAAGAAGGAGATATTGGCCGAGGCACATTCTTCGGCATATTCTGTGCACCCAGGGAGTACCAAGATGTACCGGGATTTGAGACAGCACTTCTAGTGGCCGAACATGAAGAGGGAGGTTGCCAAGTATGTTGAGACCTGCCTAGTATGTCAGCAGGTAAAGGCTGAGCACCAGAGACCCGCTGGGACACTGTTACCACTGCCGATTCCGGAGTGGAAGTGGGAGCAGATCTCCATGGATTTCATTGTGGGGCTCCCGAGGACTACTAGAGGCCATGACGGCATTTGGGTTATTGTGGACCGATTGACAAAGTCGGCCCACTTCTTATCTGTGAGGATGGCATCGTCTATGGATCAGCTCGCCGAGCTTTATGTGCAGGAGATTGTCAGACTGCACGGCGTGCCAGTTTCTATTGTCTCCGACAGAGATCCGAGATTCACGTCAAAGTTCTGGAAGAGTCTGCACAAGGCTATGGGGACTCAGCTTGATTTCAGCACCGCATTTCATCCTCAGACTGATGGACAGACAGAGAGGACGAATCAGATTCTGGAGGATATGCTCAGAGCATGTGTGCTGGAGTTTCAGGGATCGTGGAGCAGGTATTTGCCACTGATCGAGTTCTCTTATAATAACAGCTTCCAGGCTACTATCGGTATGGCTCCGTATGAAGCCTTATATGGTCGAAAGTGTAGATCTCCACTGTATTGGGACGAGGTTGGCGAGGCCAGCATCGTGGGTCCAGAGATTCTACAGCAAACGACAGAGCAGATTGCCATTATCCGACAGCGTATTGAGGTAGCTCAGAGCAGGCAGAAGAGCTATGCTGACACCAGACGGAGAGAGTTAGAGTTTGAAGAAGGTGACGAGGTCTACCTCAAGGTTTCTCCATTCAAAGGCGTTGCGAGATTTGGAAGGAGGGATAAGTTAAACCCTCGTTATGTGGGGCCCTTTCCTATTCTGAAGAGGATCGGGAAGTTGGCGTACAGGTTGCAGCTTCCGGCTTCTATGGAGGGTATCCACGATGTATTTCATGTATCTATGCTTCGGAAGTGCTTGCGCGATCCGTCGCATATCGTAGAGGCTACAGAGGTCGAGGTGCAGCATACCTTGAGCTATGAGATGAGGCCGGTACGTATTTTGGAGCATTCCATCAAGGTGCTACGCAACAAAGAAATTCCGCTAGTCAAAGTTCTATGGCGGAATCACGAGGTGGAGGAGGCTACCTGGGAGCGACAGCAGGATATGATGACTATGTATCCTGATCTGTTTGTGTAATTTAATTTTGTGGACAAAATTCTGAATAAGGAGGGTAGAATGTAATATCCGGTTTGTACGAATTTTTGGATATATTATGTTATATTATTATTTCATTATTTAATGGCATTTTTGGTAAATATGTCAAATCAGGTCCGTTTCACAAAAAGAAAGCGTCATTACGATTCTAACAAATAATAAGAATTTTAAGGAATTTACGGGAATTTTCGGAGACCAAACACTATGTTCCGAGTAAATACAATTTTCGTTATGTAAAAGACGTTCTCGTAAAAATAGTAAACGAGGTCCGAATTGCGAACGGAAAGTTTTAATAAGTCTCAAGTAATAAGTTGGATATATTGGTGAAATATGGAGACTTGGTGAATCCAAATCGTTGGACGATTAACGAACCGAACGACGAAACAAATATAAAATATGTAGTAAGGGCAAAATGGTCATTTTACAAACCAAATTTTATTAAAATCCTTAAACTTCTTCTTCCTTCTCCATTTTCACGCCAGAACACATTTTCTTCTTTCTTCCTCGCGAAACCCTCCCTGCCCGCGGCGACATCCGACGATCCGACCTCCGTTTCTCCTCCCGTTCGTTCCGTTTCCTTCACGTTTCTTCCTCCAATCGACGTTCTAGGTAAGTCTCTATAGTTTTCGAGCGTTAAGTTTCGGTTTTCATAGAGTTATACGTTTAGGTTTACGATTAGGGTTTTGGAAAAAAATGAGATTTAGGGTTCGTAATTAATAGGTTAGCCTTGAATAAGTATCTATTGAACGTATTAAACGTTATTAGACGAAGTTAGATCAATTCGTGAAAAAGTTTAAAATCCGAGAATTTTAGGATTTTCAGAAAAGTTTGTAATTCGAGAATTGAGGTGCCGAGCGTAAATTTCTCAAATAAATGGCTCTATGAAATGGATTAAAACTTTAGAAAGCCCTTAGTCAAGGTCTTGACAATTTGGAAGTTTATTAACTTAAACTTGTTTTAACGTCAATCCTTGTAAATTGCTTAGGTGAAACAGCGCTCGTGGACGGAGCTTGAGTTGCTTTGGACACGAGGTAAGTTCTCGTGATCTTCTTTGGCCGATTGGCCTACACCGTACGTCGTGTCGTCTCGAGGAGTTTTGGAGATGCGTTTGTTTAATTGTATTTGGTTTGGGTAGTTAGGTTTTAGGAGTTTATAGTTTACGCTTTACAGTCTTGATGGTATATATTATTGCTTGTTTACTGTTTGTTTATTGTATGATATTGAACTGTTCACGCATCACTTGTTTTAAAGAAAAGCATGAAAATGAACTTCCGCACAGAGTTTTAAAGATAACGTAAAGCATAGCACTGGCCGAAAGGCGTATTGAGCATAGTATTGGCCGAAAGGCGTATTGGCCGAAAGGTGTATTGTATTGGTCACGCGAGGTGGGGCTCAGGCACGACTGTACGTGTTGTAAGCGTGCACCCCCCGCCTCTAGCTGGAAAGAGTAGTCCGCCCGCTGGATGAGCTCTCTCTGGTTAGAGGGATAGGATCTCGGTGACACCTATTGAGCATTGCACAGTAAGATAAAATAAAGCATGGTTTATCGAACTCATACGCACAGCATGCATTGCATTTACGTAGAACTTACTGGGATTTCATCTCATAGTGTATTGCATGGTGTAGGTGATCTAGATATCGAGGAACCAGGTGAGGATGTGATTCCTCCTCCTGAGGCATGATACAGTTGACGGAGGATGGCTGCGGTGGTGTGCTGGCGCAGTCGAGGCTTAACCGACCCGTGGGAAGTATGTACAGAGTTTTGAGGGTTTTGGGATATTTTGGGATGTATTGGTTAACTTGTATAGAAATTATAGGATGCTTGGTTCTGATAGACGTTAGGTTTACTTACTGAAGTTTTTAAGGTTTTTATAAACTGATCGGTAAAACGTTTTGGTTTAAAGCTTTATTTAACGTTATGGAAATGTTTTGAAATGTTATAGGTTTGACACGGATAAGCCCGATTTTTAGAGCTATCCACGTAGTTGGATTTCGCAAAGTCCGCTGCAAGTTGGTTGAGTTTGAGTGTAGGATATATTTGGGTCGAGTTTATTGTGATTATTGATGAGAAATTGGTATGAATTAGGTGAAGTTACTCTCTGGAATCGAATTTCTGTGATGAAGTGTGTTGCTCTCTGGAATTTGAGATTCCAGAGAGCATAAGTGTAGAAAGAAAGAAGCAAAGCAGGCGTGGAGGCGTGGAGACGTGCAGCGATCGAGCGCTGCCAATGCAGCGCTCGAGCGCCGCGATCGCTGCGGCGCGCAGCGACCAGTCGCTGCGCACTGCAGCGATTGTGCGCTGCGATCGCTGCGATCGCTGCCATATGCAGCGATCGAGCGCTGCGATCGCTGCAATGGGCAGCGATCGAGCGCTGTCTCCTCCATCGGGTAGAATGCCGAGTTTGCCCTCCCAAGTTTATTAGATTTATTAAATAGTTTTAATTGTTTATTAATAGTTTATATTTGTTTTAAATGGTTTTAAACCTAGATTTTTATTTCCGATTTCGATTCTGGTTTCGATTTCGGTTTAGGTTCCGCCTAGAGTTTAATTAAAGATATTAGTTTATAAAAATAAAAGAGAGTACGGAAAAATACGGGTACAGTATTGGGGTCGTTACACCTTTTTGGGCGATCGGTCGGCTACCTCTCTGGAATTAACCAGAGAGGCATCTTACATATTGCCGATCGATCGCCCCCCTTGGCGATCGATCGGCAATATCTCTGGAATTCGTTCCAGAGAGTTGCCTCAATTCTTTTCTTCCTCTGTACACTTCACCACACACTCCACAATTCACAATATTTTCCACTCCTTCACCTTCTATTATCATGCATCAACATCTAACGCCATTTAACATAAAACCCTTCAACCCACATACATTCTTCAATCTTATCGATTGCCTAAAACCTACTCAAAACGTATATAAAAACGTAGTAAATTTCATGAAAATGAACTGCGTGGTTCCGTTTGAAAACTAAACAAAATCCTTACAAAGTTTAACAACCAAGCAGTTCCAGTATAACCTCTATAAAAGACTTAACCAAAAGAATTCATAAACGGGTTTCCAAAAGATCAAAACATGTAAGTTTTCTAGCTAATCACCCATCAGCCCAACTAAACATCCTGTTGTGAAAAATATGTTTGCAAGTGTACGAGTCGCAACAAATAATATAGTGATAACTAGAGTGTCGAACCCACGATGACTTATAATTAATAATCAATCTTAATTCTAAATTGAACACACGTTTTATGATTTTCAAGGATTGAAATTAAATTAAATAATTAAAACAAACTAATGTAAAATAGCAAAACAGATAAAATTAGATTAAATCTAATTAATAAAAACCTAGGTACTACGATTTCACCAAGACAACAGTTATTTCAGTTCTTCGCAATTATATTCATAAATATTCTTCCTATGTTGATGATCGATTTCACTAAATTCTAGTACAATATCTCTCGAGCATTGCGTAGTTTATCTGATTAATGAGTTATCACTTCTCAGTCTCAAATCTTGCATTAATAAAATACAATTCAATCAAGAAATCACAGTGATCACACAAATATCGTAACTATCTCTAGCTTACGTATATTCATGACATTAATTTCAGTGCTCGGGTATTTATCACCTCTCAGTCTCAAAACACCTCAAAAATCAATAAAGATTGGCCAGAAATTTACAGGCTTTAAAAACAGAAATTAATTGCGCCAACAATATTGGAAGAAATACTTATAAAATATAATTAAACGAAGAACATAAAAATAAACATCGTCTTGCTACATCTTAGCCCTAGAATAAAAAGTTAGTTCATGCTAAAAAAAATAAAAACAATAATACTAATAGAGTTCATAATTAAATTGTAAAAATAAAATGAGAAAGAATATGTTATTCAAAAATCGCCTGAACGCCTCTCTGCCGTTGAAAACTTGAAGAAATCTCTCCTTGCTGCTCGCTTCAATCGCCCCCTTCCGAATACCGAATGCTCTTTTACTTTAGGTTTTTATTTGTTTCTTTTCAAGATCAATGGTTCAGATTCAAGACTTTTTGCGTTAACGGTCCATATTAGAATAGCAGCCTTTCTAAAATTGAATTCATGTGTGGCGATCGATCGCCTCTTGTTTTATGTCTCGATCGCCAACACTCGATCGCCTCTTCTTTGCTTCAGATTGTATTCTCTTGTGGCGATCGATCGCTTGAATGTGGCGATCGATCGCCACCTTCTCTGTTTTCTTGCACTTAGCTTCTAATAATTCTGTGTTTGTGGCGATCGGTCGCTGGTATGTGGCGACTGATCGCCACCTTTTCTGTTTCTTCTCTCTCTTTTTTTTGTTCAACTAAAATTTTGCCTTCCTTTTGTATTTCTTTTCTTCCTCTGCTTCTCTTCTTCCTCTTCAACTTTTTACATTCAATCTCCCTCTTTTAAATAAATTTTCTGCACACTTACACAAAATACATCAAATTCTTTCAAACACTTGAGATAAACTTACCAAATCAAGTCTAAAGAGTATAAATAAGTGTGTAAAATACACACTTATCACACCCCCAAACTTGAATGAAAGCTTGTCCTCAAGCGAACAAAAATGCAGTTCAGTTAAAACAAAGAAATAGTTTTCAATCAAATATAAAAATGCTCAACGTAATGCAATAGTCAAACAATTTCAATCGAGGTTTTTGGTAAATCGTCTCAGCTTAAAAAAAAAAATTCATACTCAAAACAACTAGTTTAACACTTTGCAAAAGAAATAACTCATAGTAGCACCTTGAAAATGGTTTACACAGAAATCTTCGTGCGTGTGTGCGTTCATTCTTATCTTCTTCTATTTGTCGGTTCAACTAATGTCGCTACAGGTAAGGGATGTATTCTCATTTCGCTTGGGATTTCACTCTAATCACTTTAATCAATCATCAGCTTTGCTCACTATCCAACTAATAGCAAATATCCATAGATCAAAACAAAAGTCATTAGGTCTTCACAAGCTTGTAATGAAAGGTCGGGTTAAGGGGTGAAAATTTTTATGGATTCAAGAGAATATCTAGAGCACCACTCATCCTCCTTATTTCACCCATTCAAAATTTCCTTCTATTCACTTACTTATTGAACTCATTCAAACTCTCTTTTTCTCGACCACCCCCAAGCTTAATTCATCCAATAGCAGCCAATTCAACTCCTTTGTCATTATTATAAAACAGCATAAAGCTCACATAAAATATAAACTAGAATACAAGCTAAACTTTTCAAACTTTTTTTTTTTTACAACAATCAACACCTAAGGTAAAAACAACAACGACTTAATGCTCTAAAAAGAAACACATGACAAAGGAGTTGCTCTTGATTTTCACCAGCTCTTCCCACTTTCCCTTAATTTAGATCACTATCTCCGTGCTCACGATTAAGGTCAGAGAAATATATATAAGGCTAGGCTAATTTAAGGTGACAAATGAATTGTAAATAATAGGCTCAAAAGGGTGACTATGGGTGTCATTAAATGACACGACAAGGTATGCTCAGAAAGCTCAAACGGTTCAAAGATAGCCTAAATCATTCCCTTAATTTCAGAAAAATTTCAATTTGCATTCGAGGGTATTGAGCAAAGCTAAGAAGGATTTTCCTCTCAATGTCCTCACTATCAATGTCTTTGATTGGAGCTACACTCCCTCACCGTGTTTGTTCTCATTCACTCCCTTACAGTATTTGGGTTTCGCTCTCAGTAGACTACACAAGTATATCACCAACAAATAGAATCAAACAAGAATAAAACGTGTTCAGATTTTTGAAGATAATTATGTAACCTATAATCAATGCAAACTAAAACAAATCACTCTTTTACTCAGTATATCTCCAGGAGTTTAAAGCATGAATTTATTCCATTTAAATCATCACTGACACCTTAACCATGATTTCAAAATGCAAGACTATATGAAATGTAGTAGAGCAATATAGTAGATAATTCAGTCAATTTAACAGCACCCCCAAACTTAAAATTAACATTGTCCTCAATGTACGCAAAACAGACAAGAGAAATATGAAAATGATTAATGTACCTCAAGCTGAGCCTGGCGTGTCATCATTCGCATCATCGCGTGGAAAATCAAATGGCCGCAGAAGATGCTCGGGATAAGTAGGAAAAGGAGGATCAGATTGAGACGAGTACCCGTGGTGGGCGTTAAAAGCTGCAATATATTGGGCCGTAAATTGAGAGTGCTCCATCAACCTCTGTTCCATCTGGGCTTGCCTTGTGCTGAGTTATTCTTGTTGGACAGCTAATTGCGCAGCCATACGTCCCACATCATCGATGGTATAAGAGGGAGGCGGCATGGATGACGAGGAGGCGCCATGATTGGGTGGGACTGATGACTAGCTTTCGTACCGCTGCTTAGTGCGAGCCTCTCGATGAACATCTCATTCGTGTGCCAACTCAGGATGTATAAATGTGAAGAACGAAGATTGAGGATACCGCCGTACGCGAGGCATCGGCAGTGGCTGAGGAGGAATCACCGCATTTGCATCATGTTCATCGAATCCTAAACCATTGGCTCGAGCGGTCCCGTAAGGCCAATTGGCTATGTTGGAGATATTGGAAGAGCCATACAGAGCTTGCTGCAGCCATGGTTCGTCATTGGAGCTCATAGGAACATTGGCAGATGCACATAAGTGTGTAATTAGCACTGGATGGATGTGCCCGCTAGTGGTTGATCCTTTACCACATGCTAGAATATTGCTATGTATAATTTGCCCGACGTTAATGGAACGCCCCGTGAGAATACAGTATAGCAGTACCACCCGCTCTTTTGTCAATTGAGACTTTTGAGATGTGGGCATCAAATTGCCCTTTAGAAATTTACACCAGAAATTTACACCATGCTTGAGCGTACTTATTGAGGCAGCTCGAGATGATGTGGATTGGTCTTGCTTGGTCTTGTGTCGAATAAATCCAGGTAGAGCCCCGGTGACCCATCTCTCGGAGGATCAGCTCATAATCTGGCCCGACATCCATCATTATCTGAAAATCATTGGGTGTGTCGTTATCGAGGCCCAAATGAGTGTTGATGGCCTCTGCTGAAAAGTTTATGAACTTATTTCGCACTTTTACAGGCCCAGCAATGTTGGCTGCCTTGAGGTTAGCATAAAATTCGCGAACGGCATTCACGTTCGCATCCCCTCCTAACACTGCAATGGACTCCCATCCTCGCCGTCGAAGCATGGCCAAAATGTCTCCATCGTTTCGATTTGGCTGGAATTGAACTTCGCAAATAATGGCCTTGTCTTTCATCATAAAATCCTTGAAATAATTAACTGCCGCTGGGCTGATAAATGAATGCTGGATAGGGCTGAATGATACGGAAGAAGTATTGGCTCTCGAACGTTTCGGTGGCATGTTGAATTGCACCCAAAATACTTATCCTGTTACTGCACACAAAAGAGAAACACACCATCCCACCCACCATACACACACGAGATAGTTAAGCATGTTGGATAATCAGGCAAAAATGTGGAAGACACAAAATGCATAAGGGAAAGGTTCAATTGACTCAGGCATTTCCTCAAACAGTTGGTGGGCATGTATCAAAATTGTGGAACCACAACAGATAATAACCCGAGCCACCTCAAAATGAAACAAAAGTACAAAAACACTAGCAATTTGTTGATCATAGCAAGCCGACAGTTATCATATGCCAAAGATTTACACAAAATGATCAAAACTAGACAATAACCAGAAACACGTCCCCAAAAATCACAATCAACGATGCGCTGACTGATTACAATATAAAGCAAGTGAAAACATTCTCACAATTTCCAGAGAAGAACCAGAACTAGAGCAACGCCGAGAACGATCGAAAACAAATCAGAAAATACCCAGCGATAAAGAATAAACAAATTCTCGTGAAGAAGTGTACCTGTTGTTGTGGACGAGCTCGTGAGTAAATCGCTGAAAAAAGTGAGAAAAGTAGCGATACGCGAGTGGCGAATGATCGCAAGGAGAACAGAGGCGAAAATTTTAGGGCTCAGCAGAGGAATCGGGGTAAATGAGGGTGGCAAATGTTCGCCGGGTTTAAAATGCAAATAGCGGTGGCGATCGTTCGCTGGAATGGGGCGAGCGATCGCCACCTCTTCTGTTTTTGAAGAAGCGAACTTTCCACTTTTTTTTTTTTTTTTCAAACAAAAACTAAGAAAACTAACCACCTAATAAAACATAGCCTATCAATAGGAAATAACAAGATTAAAACTGAAACCGGACATAATAAAAATAAAGTAAAAAAAAATAAAAGTAAAACTTAGAAAGAAAATAAAGAAACAAAATGGGTTACCTCCCACCAAGTGCGTGTTTTAACGTCGTCAGCTTGACGATGTGCTGTGTTATAACTAATTGAGAAGGACAATGGATTTAGCACTGTCAAATGTACCTCCCCAATACGGTTTTAATCGTTGACCGTTGACTTTGAATGTGGACTGGTCTTCGCCTTGAATTTCAACAGCACCATGCAGGAACACCTTAATAACCGTGAATGGACCTGACCAGCGTGATTTGAGTTTCCCAGGAAATAGCCGAAGTCTAGAATTAAATAATAATACGTGCTAGCCTGGTGTGAATTCCTTCAGTACAATGTGCTTCCTTCGTCTTTTCTTTATAGATTCTGGAATTCTCATATGCTTCTTGTCTAAATTCATCCAGCTCATTCAATTGCAATAATCTAGCTTCGCCAGCTGCTGGGAGCTCCATATTTATCTTTTTAATAGCCCACAGCGCCCGATGCTCCAATTCCACCGGAAGATGACAGGTTTTACCAAAAATCAACGGGTATGGCGACATACCTAATGGTGTTTTAAAAGCAGTTCGATAAGCCCAAAGAGAATCATCTAGCTTTCGTGACCAATCTTTGCGAGAAGAGCTGACCGTCTTTTCTAAAATTTGCTTGATTTCTCGATTCGACTCCTCGGTTTGACCATTAGATTGCGGATGATAACTGAGGGCCTTGCGATGCTTGACACCATATTTCAACAATAATGCCTCAAATTGCTTATTACAAAAATGTATACCTTCATCACTGATAATAGCCCGAGGGGTACCGAATCGTATAAAGATATTTTTGCGAAGAAAATTTAGCACCACCTTGCCATCATTAGTCAGGGTAGCGACTGCCTCTACCCATTTTGAAACATAATCGACTGCTAATAGAATATATTTATGTTTGAAGGAAGTAGGGAATGGACCCATGAAATCGATTCCCCAAACATCAAATAATTCTACCTCCAGAATATTAGTCAATGGCATTTCATCGCGACGTGAAATATTACCGGTACGTTGGCAGCGGTCACAGGACATAGAAAAGAAATGAGCATCTCTGAAAAGTGTAGGCCAAAAGAAACCACATTGTAATACCTTTGCTGCTGTTCTCTTGCCTCCAAAATGACCCCCACACTCTAGTGAATGACAATGCCGTAATATACTTTCCATCTCATCTTCTGGAATACACCGCCTTATGACTTGATCGGCACAGTGCTTGTAAAGAAAGGGATCCTCCCAATAATATCGCTTAGCATCAGCAAAAAATTTCTTTCGTTTGTGAGCGGAAGGCTCTATGGGTAGCACACCACTAGCCAGGAAATTAACAATATCTGCATACCATGGTGTATTGTCGATGCTAAAAAGCTGCTCATCCGAGAAAGTATCAACAATAGGTACTCCATCTTCTTTCACATGTTCTTGAGGTTCAAGTCTTGACAAGTGATCTGCCACTAAATTTTCTATAACCTTTTTATCTCTAATTTCCAAATCGAACTCTTGGAGTAGTAGAACCCAACGAATGAGGCGAGGCTTTGCATCTTTCTTGACCATAAGGTATTTAATGGCAGAATGATCAGTGAAAACTATTACCTTATTGCCAATAAGATAAGGACGAATTTTATCGAAGGCGAATACAACTGCAAGTAGTTCTTTTTCGGTGGTAGCATAATTCAACTGGGCGTCATTAAGGACTCGGCTTGTATAGTAAATCGTGTGAAATGTCTTATCCTTGCGTTGCCCTAATACTACACCAATTGCAAAATCACTAGCATCACTCATAACTTCAAATGGGAGATTCCAATCCGGTGCTACAACAATAGGTGCGGAGGTGAGCTTCTCTTTCAATAAATTGAATGCAACTAAACACTCGTCATCAAAATGGAATTCCACCCCTTTTTCCAGCAAATTACATAATGGCTTGGTGATCTTGCTAAAGTCTTTGATGAATCTGCGATAAAATCCAGCATGTCCCAGAAAACTCCTCACGCCCTTAATCGAGATAGGTGGCGGTAGCTTCTCAATTGTATCAATCTTGGCACGATCCACTTCTATACCTTTTGATGATATCTGATGGCCTAATACAATACCTTCACGTACCATGAAATGACATTTTTTCCAATTTAACACCAAATTTGTTTCCACATAACGTTTAAGCACCATATTCAGATTCTCAAGACAATGATCAAAAGAAGACCCAAAAACAGAAAAATCATTCATAAATACCTCAATAATGCGTTCGACCATGTCAGAAAATATTGCTATCATGCACCGTTGAAAAGTGGCCGGAGCGTTACAAAGACCAAAGGGCATCCGTTGAAATGCAAAAGTGCCGTATGGGCAAGTAAATGTAGTTTTCTCTTGGTCTTCGGGAGCTATGGCAATTTGATTGTATCCAGAATAACCATCAAGAAAACAATAAAATTCATGTCCGGCGAGCCTGTCAAGCATCTGATCAATAAACGGAAGCGGGAAGTGATCCTTTCATGTAGCCTTGTTTAATCTCCTGTAATCCATACATATGCGCTAACAAGTAACAGTGCAAGTTGGAATTAGCTCATTATTTGCATTTTGCACAACTGTCATCCCGCCCTTTTTCGGTACAACTTGGACGGGGCTAACCCATGAACTGTCAGAAATTGGATAAATCACCCCGGCATCTAACCACTTTAAAATTTCTTTTCGCACTACTTCTTTCATGGTTGGGTTAAGACGTCGTTGGTGTTCCACTGATGACTTGTGACCTTCCCCCATAAGTATTCTATGCATACAAAAAGATGAGCTTATTCCCTTTAAATCTGCTAAAGTCCACCCAATCGCCGATTTGAATTTTTGGAGTACTCGGAGTAATTTCTCTTCTTCTTCTTTAGATAAATCGGCAGCAATGATGACTGGTAACGAAGATGGGGCCTGTAAATATGCATATTTTAAGTGGGCAGGCAGTGTCTTTAGCTCTAACACCGGTGGTTGCTCGATAGATGGTAATGTGCGTGACGGGCCTTCTCCCAAATTTTCATAATATTTCCTCTTGTTTGGCTCAAATGAGTCCATCCACATCGCATACCCATGTGCTTCATTGTCCTCTTCTAGAAAATAATTCTGCTCAAACACACATACTTCTAAAGGGTCATTTGGTTGACGTGCGACTTCATCTATTGTGGACTCGGTAACTTCAACACGAAAAACATCATTGCAATCATTGGGATATTTCATCGCTTTAAAGACATGAAATTTAACTTCTTCATCCAGCACTCTCAAACTCAATTAACCCTTTTGTACATAAATAAGGGCACGACCCGTAGCAAGGAATGGTCGACCCAAAATAATTGAAACATTTTGATCTTCTTCCATATCAAGCACAATAAAATCAGCAGGGAAGATGAATTTATCCACTTTGACGAGCACATCTTCAATAATACCTCTCGGGTGTTTAATAGAACCATCGACCATCAATAATGTAACCCCTGTCGGCTTGGCTTCGCCTAGATTGAGTTTCCAGAATATAGACAAAGGCATCAAATTAATACTCGCCCCCAAATCACATAGTGCCCTAGTGAATACAGAATTATCAATCTCGCATGGTACCGTAAAACTTCCCGGATCTTTTAATTTTTGAGGGAGCTTTCTCTGAATAATTGCACTGCATTCCTCTGAAAGAGCAATAATACAACACTCCTTTATTTTCCGCTTGTGGGAGAGAATATCTTTCATAAATTTTGCATAACTCAGCATTTGCTCCAACGCATCGGCAAACGGAATATTAATATGGAGCTTCTTGAAAACATCAAGGAATTGAGAAAATTGTTTATCCAGCTTCACATTTTTTAATCTTTGTGGAAACGGCACTGGAGGTGATGGATGAACTGGGGATGATTTTTGAACTTCATCGGCATTGGGCTCCTATAGCACCCGGTTCCATTGAACCATAATTTTAATCTATTATTAATGATGAACTTTTATAGAAGGGTTGGGGAAAGTCATTGATTATGTTAATAAATGAACAGATGAGGGTATGATGGTAATTAGCATTTTTACTTAGTGGATAACATATTTAGGGAAAAGTCCAGTGTGGGTAGCCGCCACTATCCCCTATTTTTCCTCTTTCGGCATTCAGCTCGAGCAGTAGAACTCTCTAAGCGATTCTCTCGCCCGATTCTCCTTCAATCTAGGTAAGTCTTGTTTTCCTGCATTTTAGTGATTAGTTTACTGAAAGAATACAATGTGGAGATTTTGAGGTTGCTGTGATTGAGGGTGGGTTCGGGTTCCTGATGGTAAATAGGAATGTACGAAGATCTAAGCTTCCAAACTAATTTCCTTAGACTCTTGGAAAGTTTAGAATGAAGTTTAACTAATACACTGTCAACGGTTTTAGGTTGAGCAATACCCGAAGTGGTTAGCAACCCAGAAAATCCCCGGAAACCCAGGTAAGTAAAGTATGCATGTGCCTTCGGGCCTACATCACAAAACAGTAGGGTTATGCATGTTGTGAATGATTTTGTATGTCATGCATCATGTTTTTGAAAGATTACGAAAATGAATTTCCATGTAAGAATGGTGAGGTATGAACTGAATGTGACAGAACAACTATTAAGGGAATTCATCCGCCCCTTAATCGAGTAGAGGATGTATGACATTGGGAGAATCGATCCCACTCCCAAGGGAATCGAGGGATCAGAACAGCTATTAAGGGAATTCATCCGTCCCTTAATCGAGTAGAGGATGTATGACATTGGGAGAATGGATCCCACTCCCAAGGGAACCGAGGGATCAGATCAGTTTATGAACATATGTGTATGCAACTGAGATGAGAAAGTAGAAATTGCATGTTTAGGAATTTATGTTTCAGCAATGCATTTCATTACTGTTTTACTTACTTAGCATTAGGCTAATAGATGAGTTTTGTGATGTAGGTGTTGAGGATACTGCAAGTGAATTCTCCGAGTTCATTGAGGGATAGGCTGGTTGGAGGAGCACATTCATGTTTCGGCCTGGTAAACTGATGAGGCAGATTAACTGATGTCTGTAGGTGTGAAAGATTAGTTGTCAGTGTTTCAAATTAAATATGTTGAGTTTTCATAACAGTAGTGATTTCAATGTTTCGAATTCGTTTTTGAGTTCCTCTTCTGATACTAGTATTCTGTAGGGGTTTGATGTTAGTACTTGCTGGTTTTTGAGTAATGCATTGGCTTGAGTCGTTTTCTGGTTAGTTTCAGCAAAATGAGTAAGTTCTTTCTGTAATTAGAGTTGTCTTGTGTAGTAAGTAGTTGATGGTGCATTGCTCTGCTCTCTGCCGGTAGATGATGTCTACCACCAAAGGTCGGGTTATAGTTTTATTTCCATCAGAAGATGTCTTCAGATAAGTCATCGGATGATGTAGGCTTATTTCTATCGGAAGATGTCTTCAGATAAGCCATCGGATGATGTAGATTTTACGCAATCGGTATGAGCTGGCAACATGTTTTGTCGTTAGTTACCGGAGGATGTCGTTGTTAAACACACCGGATGATGTAGAATAGGTTTTTGTCGTTTAGTAACCGGTGGATGTCGTGTGTTAATCCACCGGAAGATGTAGGAAATGTTTTGTCGTTTTGTGACCGGTGGATGCTGTATAGCGTCGATCATCCGGCTGACGTCACCGGAAGGTGTAGAGCGTATTTTGTCGTTTGGCCACCGGATGATGTCTTCTATTTTCTGCTTCAGCCCCTTTTTGTTGACTTGGTTCAGCGGCAGATGTGTTTGACTTTCGCCACCTTTAAAGTAACTCGCGATTTAAACTTTATTTTCCCTTGGTCAACTATTTCTAACATTTCATCCAATTACCAAAGCATTTTTTTTTATTTTGTTTAACTCTAATTTTATTCAAATGAATTCCGCTGCAAGTTTTAAGAATATGGGTGAAATATTTAGTCATGTACTGAGTTTGTGTGACAAACCGGGTTTAGATAACTCGGGGCGTCACAGTTTGGTATCAGAGACATTTAGTTAAACCGTTCAAAAGATTACTCATCAGTGCCAATCGTCGCATGGAAGTACTCCAACAGCTGTAAGTGTTTATGTTAGCCTCAGTAATTAGATATTTATGAATATAGTTAACCTTGTACAGGAAGTGAGTTTAATGGCCAGACGCCCAGGAAGACCTAGGATACCCAGGGAAATGCCAAACTTGAGGAGTGAGGAAGAACCTAGTGTTATTAGACAATTAACAGACTTGGTACGTCAGCAAACAGACTTAGTGCGTCAGCAGTCCTATCAGTTGGGGGTGTTACTGAACCGAGAGGTGCAGGGGAGTGCCAACTCAGGTTCTAGCAATGAGCATTCAGGAGACCGATTCCGAAAGCTTCAGCCGCCCACGTTTGATGGAAAATCATCTAACCCGATTGTTGCTGAAGAGTGGTTGAGGAAGATTGAAAGCATGCTCCGATGTGCCAACGTCGGAGAAGGAGACAAGGTCACCCTGGCGATCTTTCATTTTGCTGGAGACGCCCAGCTTTGGTGGGAGACAATTGAGACCACCACTGACATTCTGACTATGACTTGGTCACAGTTTAAGGACATCTTTTATGAGAAATATTTTAATAGCACAGTCCAGGCAGCAAAGAAGGTAGAGTTTTTGAACTTGAAGCAGACAGGGTCTGTGGCTGAGTACGTTAGACAATTTGAGTCCCTGTCCAGATTCGCTGGACACTTTATTCACCGAAATGAAGATAAGGTGTTTCAATTCATGAATGGACTGAAACCAGAAATGTACAGAGGGGTCAAGTTTTCTGGTTATAAAGGTTTGCCCTTCAGTGATGTTGTGTCCACAGCATTGGAGGTGGAAGAAGCTGATTCTAAATGTGCTGGACTAAAGGAGGCCCCGAGAAAGTTTGTTCAACCACCGCCGCAGAGAGGAGTGAAGAGGCCCAATGAAGGCCAGCACAGCCAAGGGATAGGAAAGAAGGTATCAGATACCAAGACGTTTCCTCAGTGCCCAAAGTGTTCGAAGAATCACTCGGGCGAGTGTAGATTTGGATTGGGTAAGTGCTTCAACTGCGATGAGGTTGGACACTTGTACAAGGATTGCCCAAAGCCCCGGGTCGTTCGGTGTTTCCATTGTAACAAGGTTGGCCATGTCAACAGAGACTGCTCGGCTTTGAAGGGTGGCCCTGTCAGGATTAAGCCAAGAATATTCTCCATGATGGAGTCAGGTGATGAGGACCAGCCTGCTGTAGTGTCAGGTACTGTATTGATTAACTCTGTACCTGCTTTTACTTTGATAGATTCCGGTGCAACTCATTCTTTTATAGCCTCTGCATTCGCTGATAAGTTAGATGTACGGTTTACTCCTTCTGAGCATGTGTATAACGTAGCATTACCTTCTGGTGAGCACATGCACTCCAGTCAAATGATGCCTGATAGTGTGGTGTTGGTAGGGAATATGAATTTGCCTGCTGATCTTATTGTTATAGACATAATGGGATTTGATGTGATCCTAGGAATGGATTGGTTGTTTAAGCATTATGCCACTATAGATTGTAGGACTGGAATTGTTAGTTTCCAACCCCCTAGTGGTTTAAACCATACTTTCCAAGCCTTGAAGAAGAGTAAGGAGATGACTGTAATGACCTCTGTTAGTTGTAGACCCTCCCCTTGCAGAGAGTTGTGCTTTTTGGCCAGTGTTTTAGACACACAAACAGTAGAAAAATCAAGCCCCAAAAATGTTTTAGTTGTCCAAGATTTTCCAGAGGTATTTCTAGATGACCTTCCTGGTCTGCCACCAGATAGGAAAATTGAATTTGTGGTAGATGTTTACCCCGGCGCTGAGCCAGTATCTAAGAATCCATATAGGCTAGCATCCACAGAACTTAAAGAGTTGAAGAAACAGTTAGAGGATTTGTTGGAGAAGGGGTTCATACGCCCTAGCTTTTCACCATGGGGTGCACCTGTCCTTTTTGTCAAAAAGAAGGATGGATCAATGCGTATGTGCATAGACTATAGAGAATTGAATAAGCTAACTGTCAAGAACAAGTTTCCACTGCCAAGGATTGATGATTTATTTGATCAGCTTAAAGGTGCGAGAGTTTTCTCTAAAATTGACCTTAGGTCCGGTTATTACCAGTTGAAGGTTAAATCTGAAGATATCCCAAAGACTGCCTTTCGCACAAGGTATGGACATTATGAGTTTTTGGTTATGTCTTTTGGTTTGACAAATGCGCCAGCAGCTTTCATGGATCTCATGAATAGGGTGTTTCGCGAGTATTTGGACAAGTTTGTCATTGTATTCATAGATGACATTTTAATCTATTCTAGAACTAAGGATGAGCATGCAGGACACCTAAACTTGGTGTTAGGATTGCTGAGGCAGCACCAACTTTATGCCAAATTTTCTAAGTGTGAGTTTTGGTTGGACAGAGTTCACTTTCTTGGTCATGTGATCTCCGGAGATGGGATATCTGTTGACCCAACCAAGGTTCAAGCTGTTAAGGAATGGCCCCAACCGAAAAATGCCACTGATATCCGAAGTTTCCTTGGATTAGCAGGGTATTATAGAAAATTCATCGAGGGATTTTCAAAGATTGCCACACCCCTTACTATGTTAACAAGGAAAAATGTGAAGTATAATTGGACTGATAAATGTGAATCTAGTTTTCAGACCTTGAAGCAGAAACTGACCAATGCCCCAATTTTAACTATTCCTGTCGAAAATGGTAAATTCAGTATTTATTGTGATGCTTCCAAGGTTGGACTTGGTGGTGTATTGATGCAAGATGGAAAGGTTATAACTTATGCTTCTAGGCAGTTAAAAGTACACGAAAAGAATTACCCCACACATGACTTAGAATTAGCTGCTGTGGTTTTGACATTAAAGATTTGGAGGCAGTACCTGTATGGACAAACCTGTGAGATATTTTCGGATCATAAAAGTCTGAAATACATTTTCACACAAAAAGAACTGAATATGAGGCAACGTAGGTGGTTAGAGTTTGTCAAAGACTATGATTTCGAGATTAAGTACCACCCTGACAAGGCGAATGTAGTGGCTAATGCTTTGAGTAGAGTAACCCCTTTAGTCTCTGCATTGACTCTAGACATACCGATAGCTTTAGAGACAGAATTCCAAAGATTTAACCTGGAAGCTGTGTCTAGTGTGTCAGCCACGCTTTCGGCCATATCTTTGAGGCCAACTATTTTGGAGAAAATAAAGGAAGTTCAAACGAATGACGTTGAATGTAATAAGTATAAGTTATGCATAGATTCTACTGATAAGTCAGATTTCAACTGCTCAGCTAATGGAATTCTCAAGTTTCGAAGTAGATGGTTTGTTCCGGCTGATACTGAACTTAGAAAGGAAATCCTATCTGAGGCACATTCCTCTAGACTTTCTGTTCATCCTGGAGGTACGAAAATGTATAGAGATCTCAAGCAACATTATTGGTGGCCAGGTATGAAGAGAAGTGTGGCGGAGTATGTGGAGTCATGTCTGGTCTGCCAGCAAGTCAAAGCTGAACATCAGAGGCCTGCTGGAACATTGCAACCCTTACCAGTTCCCGAATGGAAATAGGAACAAATAACTATGGATTTTGTTATAGGATTACCTAGAACAGTAAAAGGTCACGATGCAATTTGGGTAGTGGTTGATCGTTTAACCAAATCAGCTCACTTTCTGCCAATGAAGATAACATACTCGATGGATCAATTGGCTGAGTTGTATGTGCATGAAGTTGTTAGACTGCATGGTGTTCCAAGCACCATAGTTTCAGACCGAGACTCCAGATTTACATCTAAGTTTTGGAAAAGTTTGCACAAGGCTATGGGAACACAGCTTAGTTTT
Source organism: Begonia masoniana (assembly GCA_022432975.1). Taxonomy (NCBI): domain Eukaryota; kingdom Viridiplantae; phylum Streptophyta; class Magnoliopsida; order Cucurbitales; family Begoniaceae; genus Begonia; species Begonia masoniana. Next base: position 15,211,861 of record CM039507.1, on the reverse strand, counting down.
AGCACAACCTTTCATCCTCAAACCGATGGACAATCCGAGAGAACTATCCAAACGTTGGAGGACATGCTTCGGGCTTGTGTGCTGGAATTTCAAGGTTCTTGGAGTAAGTATTTACCATTGGTTGAGTTCTCTTATAATAACAGTTTTCAAGCAACAATAGGCATGGCACCATACGAGGTATTGTATGGACGGAAGTGTAGATCTCCATTGTATTGGGATGAAGTTGGAGAAGCACAGTTGTTTGGTCCTGACATTTTGCAACAGACAATGGAGAAGATTGCTCTTATCCGACAAAGAATCTTAACAGCTCAAAGCCGGCAGAAAAGCTATGCAGACAAAAGACAAAGAGAATTAGAATTTGATGTTGGTAATGAAGTTTTCCTTAAGGTGTCACCTTTCAAAGGAGTTGTGAGATTTCGGAAAAGAGGCAAGTTGAACCCCAGATACATTGGACCTTTCCAAATCGTGAAGAGAATTGGGAAGTCAACATATCAACTTCAGTTACCAGCCTCTCTGGAGGGAGTTCATAATGTGTTTCATGTTTCCATGCTTAAGAAATGCGTTAGAAACCCTTCATAGGCTATAGAACAGCAGAACATTGAAGTCCTTCCTACTCTTGCATTTGAGGAGAAACCAGTAAAAATCTTAGATTATGCAGTAAAGGTATTACGCAACAAAGAAGTCCCACTGGTAAAAGTCTTATGGTACAACCAGAATATTGAGGAGACAACTTGGGAACGCCAGCAGGACATGATGGACCAATATCCAGAACAATTTAGGTATTGAATTTTGAGGATAAAATTCTTTTAAGGAGGGTAGGTTGTAGCACCCGGTTCCATTGAACTATAATTTTAATCTATTATTAATGATGAACTTTTATAGAAGGGTTGGGGAGAGTCATTGATTAGGTTAATAAATGAACAGGTGAGGGTATGATGGTAATTAGCATTTTTACTTAGTGGATAACATATTTAGGGAAAAGTCCAATGTGGGTAGCCGCCACTATCCCCTATTTTTCCTCTTTCGGCGTTCAGCTCGAGCAGTAGAACTCTCTAAGCGATTCTCTCGCCAGATTCTCCTTCAACCTAGGTAAGTCTTGTTTTCCTGCATTTTAGTGATTAGTTTACTGAGAGAATACAATTTGGAGATTTTGAGGTTGCTGTGATTGAGGGTGGGTTCGGGTTCCTGATGGTAAATAGGAATGCACGAAGATCTAAGTTTCCAAACTAATTTCCTTAGACTCTTGGGAAGTTTAGAATGAAGTTTAACTAATACACTGTCAACGGTTTTAGGTTGAGCAATACCCAAAGTGGTTAGCAACCCAGACAATCCCCGGGAACCCAGGTAAGTAAAGTATGCATGTGCCTTCGGGCCTACATCACAAAACAGTAGGGTTATGCATGTTGTGAATGATTTTGTATGTCATGCATCATGTTTTTGAAAGATTACGAAAATGAATTTCCATGTAAGAATGGTGAGGTATGAACTGAATGTGACAGAACAGCTATTAAGGGAATTCATCCGCCCCTTAATCGAGTAAAGGATGTATGACATTGGGAGAATTGATCCCACTCCCAAGGGAATCGAGGGATCAGAACAGCTATTAAGGGAATTCATCCGCCCCTTAATCGAGTAGAGGATGTATGACATTGGGAGAATTGATCCCACTCCCAAGGGAACCGAGGGATCAGATCAGTTTATGAACATATGTGTATGCAACTGAGATGAGAAAGTAGAAATTGCATGTTTAGGAATTTATGTTTTAACAATGCATTTCATTACTGCTTTACTTACTTAGCATTAGGCTAATAGATAAGTTTTGTGATGTAGGTGTTGAGGATACTGCAGGTGAATTCTCCGAGTTCATTGAGGGATAGGCTGGTTGGAGGAGCACATTCATGTTTCGGCCTGGTAAACTGATGAGGCGGATTAACTGATGTCTGTAGGTGTGAAAGATTAGTTGTCAGTGTTTCAAATTAAATATGTTGAGTTTTCATAACAGTAGTGATTTCAATGTTTTGAATTCGTTTTTGAGTTCCTCTTCTGATACTAGTATTCTGTAGGGGTTTGATGTTAGTACTTGCTGGTTTTTGAGTAATGCATTGGCTTGAGTCGTTTTCTGGTTAGTTTTAGCAAAATGAGTAAGTTCTTTCTGTAATTAGAGTTGTCTTGTGTAGTAAGTAGTTGATGGTGCATTGCTCTGCTCTCTGCCGGTAGATGTTGTCTACCACCAGAGGTCGGGTTATAGTTTTATTTCCATCGGAAGATGTCTTCAGATAAGTCATCGGATGATGTAGGCTTATTTCTATCGGAAGATGTCTTCAGATAAGCCATCGGATGATGTAGATTTTACGCAATCGGTATGAGCTGGCAACATGTTTTGTCGTAAGTTACCGGAGGATGTCGTTGTTAAACACACCGGATGATGTAGAATAGGTTTTTGTCGTTTAGTAACCGGTGGATGTCGTGTGTTAATCCACCGGAAGATGTAGGAAATGTTTTGTCGTTTTGTGACCGGTGGATGCTGTATAGCGTCGATCATCCGGCTGACGTCACCGGAAGGTGTAGAGCGTATTTTGTCGTTTTGTCACCGGATGATGTCTTCTATTTTCTGCTTCAGCCCCTTTTTGTTGACTTGGTTCAGCGGCAGATGTGTTTGACTTTCGCTACCTTTAAAGTAACTCGCGATTTAAACTTTATTTTCCCTTGGTCAACTATTTCTAACATTTCATCCAATTACCAAAGCATTTTTTTTTTATTTTGTTTAACTCTAATTTTATTCAAATGAATTCCGCTGCAAGTTTTAAGAATATAGGTGAAATATTTAGTCATGTACTGAGTTTGTGTGACAAACCGGGTTTAGATAACTCGGGGCGTCACAGCTCCTCAGTAACAGCTTTAGGCACGCTTTTCTCTTTTTGCACTGGTTCAATTACTGTTCCCTTTCTAGTGGTGATTGCGTTATAGTGATCATTGGGATTCACCTCGGTGTTACTCGGTAATGAGCCCTGAGGTCGTCCATTCATAACGCTTGCAAATTGCCTAAGTTGATTTTCAAGACTGCGAATTTGGGCTGATTGATTTTGCATCGCTGTACGGGTCTCTGTCATAAACTGCATAAGAGCTGTTTCAAGATCATTTTTCTTCTCCATTTGCTGAGACGGACCGGGTTGTGAAGCTTGAGGTGGCTGTATAGCATTTTGAGAATTCCTCCAAGAAAAATTAGGGTGTTGTCGCCAACCTGGATTATAAGTATTAGAATTTGGATTTCCTTGACGATTGAAGTTGCCCATATAATTAGCTTGTTCAGCGGGGTCATTTGACACCACTGACAACTGGTTTTAGATGTTTTCCCAACACTCGCTGCCATATGAGATTTCTACAATTGCCTAGTCAATGAAGCCACCTGTAGAGTCAGAGCTTTCATAGCCTCGATTTCTGGAGTACCCGCTGTACGTTTCATAATTGATCGCTCCACTAGACACTGATCATTATTGAGCACTAATTCTTCTAATGAATCATAGGCTGATTCCTCAGTTTTTCTCATTAAAGCACCACCTGCAGCTGCGTTGACCAGAGTTTTAGTAGAAGCAGATAATCCCACATAAAAAGTCTGAATATGCATCAACTTCAGTAATCCATGGTTGGGACACTTCCTCAACATATCCTTAAAACGTGCCCATGCCTCATATAATGTCTCTCCCTCGAATTGACTGAAGTTAATTATATCATTGCGAAGTTTTGCGGTCTTTTCGAAAGGAAAGAATTTGAACAAAAATTTCTGGCATAAATCTTCCCGAGTAGTAATAGAATTAGTTGGTAGAGAGTTGAGTCAGCTTTTCGCACTATCCCGTAATGAGAATGGGAATAAACGTAATCGCAATGCATCCTCCCCCACATTGTGAAATTTGAAAGTGTCGCATACTTCTAAGAAATTTGCAATATGATTCTTGGGGTCTTCTGAAGGTAATCCACTGAATTGAGATTGTTGAATCATATGTAATGTGCCCGGCTTGATTTCAAAATTAGCAGTGATAGCCGGTTTGCGAATAGCTGAATGTACTACGGATACAATAGGTATAACATAATCAAGTAAGGTCCGATGCTCGACATTATTGTCCCCGTTATCTCCCACGATGGCGCGCGCTTGTTGAATAACTTTTCTTCTCACTTTACGATTTTGTCGACACGTACGTTCGATTTCAAGATTAAGCGAGAGAAGATTGACGTCTCTTTCCTTACGCATACACCTGAGAATAACACGAAAATAAAGAATTAAAATAAATAGAATTCAAAATAAAACTAACAATAATTAATTCGATATCAATAATTAAGTCCCCGGCAACGGCGCCAAAAACTTGTTGTGAAAAATGTGTTCGCAAGTGTACGAGTCGCAACAAATAATATAGTGATAACTAGAGTGTCGAACCCACGAGGACTTGTAATTAATAATCGAAATAATTAATCTTAATTCTAAATTGAACACACGTTTTATGATTTTCAAGGATTGAAATTAATAATTAAAACAAACTAATGTAAAATAGCAAAATAGATAAAATTGGATTAAATCTAATTAATAAAAACCTAGATACTACGGTTTCACCAAGACAACAGCTATTTCAGTTCTTCGCAATTATATTCATAAATATTCTTTCTATGTTGATGATCGATTTCACTAAATTCTAGTACAATCTCTCTCGAGCATTGCGTAGTTTATCTGATTAATGGGTTATCACTTCTCAGTCTCAAATCCTGCATTAATCAAATACAATTCAATCAAGAAATCACAGTGATCACACCAATATCGTAACTATCTCTAGCTTACGTATATTCATGACATTAATTTCAGTGCTCGGGTATTTATCACCTCTCAGTCTCAAAACACCCCAAAAATCAAGTAAAGATTGGCCAGAAATTTACAGGTTTTAAAAACAAAAATTAATTGCGCCAACAATATTGGAAGAAATACTTATAAAATATAATTAAATGAAGAACATAAAAATAAACATCGTCTGGCTACATCGTAGCCCTAGAATAAAAAGTTAGTTCATGCTAAAAAAAAATAAAAACAATAATACTAATAGAGTTCATAATTAAATTGTAAAAATAAAATGAGAAAGAATATGTTATTCAAAAATCGCCTGAACGCCTCTCTGCCGTTGAAAACTTGAAGAAATCTCTCCTTGCTGCTCGCTTCAATCGCCCCCTTCCGAATACCGAATGCTCTTTTACCTTAGGTTTTTATTTGTTTCTTTTCAAGATCAATGGTTCAGATTCAAGACTTTTTGCGTTAACGGTCCAGATTAGAACAACAGCCTTTCTAAAATTGAATTCATGTGTGCCGATCGATCGCCTCTTGTTTTATGTCTCGATCGCCAACACTCGATCGCCTCTTCTTTGCTTCAGATTGTATTCTCTCGTGGCGATCGATCGCTTGAATGTGGCGATCGATTGCCACCTTCTCTGTTTTCTAGCACTTAGCTTCTAATAATTCTGTGTTTGTGTCGATCGGTCGCTAGTATGTGGCGACTGATCGCCACCTTTTCTGTTTCTTCTCTTTTTTTTTTGTTCAACTAAAATTTTGCCTTCCTTTTGTATTTCTTTTCTTCCTCTGCTTCTCTTCTTCCTCTTCAACTTTTTACATTCAATCTACCTGTTTTAAATAAATTTCTGCACACTTACACAAAATACATCAAATTCTTTCAAACACTTGAGATAAACTTACCAAATCAAGTCTAAAGAGTATAAATAAGTATGTAAAATACACACTTATCACATCCCTATACATTTATCGACGTTTCTAACTATCAAAATCCTAAAATACCTACATGATGTCCCCACGGGTCAAAATACGCGTCGACTGCCCAGCGCACTCCCACGGACCATCCTCCGTCAATCTGCTCATACTTCGGGTGGAGGAATGTCGTCCTCACCTGTATCACAGCCACCTACACCATAGAAATAGCATATGAGCTAAAGGCTCAGTAAATCTACGTAAATGTAAATGCATGCTATGCGTGCGAGGTTTGTAAAAACATGCATTTCTTTTTCATTATTTAGTTACATAGCGGGAGGTGTCACCGGGGGTTAACTCACCAGATAGAGAGAGCACATCTCGCGGCTAGATAACCCTTTCCATCTGCAGGGGGAAAACATGCTCCTCCTCTCAGGACAGCCATGTCTGAACCCCACCCCGACGTGACCGGGATTACATGCATTTCATATCTTTTCATTAGCCGTTTCTTTTCATGAAAACATAATGCGAGAAGTTCATTTTCTATGCTTTTTGAAAACATGGTGCATCAACATGGATCGTGCAATACAAGTAAAAACATAGAACAATGCATAAAAGAACCTAGGAAAGCATTCTAATACACAATCAACCTAAACTACCCAACCTATCTTCCCGAAGCATCTGAATTCACCAAAAACCTCGATCAACAACTACTCTTACAGTGTAGGCCAATTGGCCAAACAAGTCACGAAGACTTACCTCGCGTCCGTTGCAATTCAAGCTCCGTCCACCAGCGTTGTTCACCTATGGCAATTCACAACAATCGTCATTAAAAGCCGGTCTTAGGAAATCAAATTCTAAAGGCTAACAAAGTCCCTAGCTAAAGAGTATTTCCTAAAACCACAATATATTTCATTGAGGTATTTTATCGAGCAATTCGTGTTCGTGAATACCTATCTTCCATTAATGGAGTTTCTAAGTTCTTCAACAACCAAAAACTCCATATTCTTCAATAAACCGACTAACTACGCCAAATAACCACCAATACGTCAATTAGAGGCATAGTCACACTAAACCTATCTATTTCCAACATTAATTTCGCGTTTTTAACAAAACCCTAAACGAACCCTAACCGTTTAAACCCTAGAAATCGAAGTCTAATGTTCCAAAAGCACAAGGTCTTGCCTAAGGAGCGAAGACGGAGAAGAAGCGTGAAGAACGAAATGCCAGAAATGGAACGCCGGTTGTAGGAAGAGAGAATCGCGTGAGAGAGGACAGGAATCGAAAAAGGCAGTAACGCCCCCCGAACCTCACCTGGCTCGGTACGCTACTTTGCTAACCAACCCCGCGTTTAAAACGTTGTTTAAACAATTTTCGTAGAAATTTCGACTTAAAATGATTAATAATAAAAACAGCGAAAGTAACCCGACGTTATTGATTTAAAAAAAATCGGCAACATAACGGCTAAAAGTTTAAAATCCAAAACCTGAAAAACAAACACATTTAAAATCACAATTCCAACCAGTATCACCTAATTCTATAAACATCAAACCATACTAACTAAACTAATCAAAATATCTTCAAATACAAAATAAAAATCCATAAAAATCCACCACAAAACCCAAAACTCCCATACAATTCACACCCCAAATATCAAACCACAAAATAGACATACAACCACCAAATCCAACCAAAAATCCACCACAAAACATAACTACTAAATCAACTACCAAAATACCCCCAAGAATCAGGTCGAAGCGCCCCGACAAATAGCCTGCACCGGCGAGCTCCGTGGATCCCCGACTGCTCCTAGTCCTGATTCTCACTCTCGAGCTCACCTGAGAATGCTCCGTCACCTACACCACAGAACACAAAAACATAAGCCTAATGCTTAGCAAGTAGGGCATACACATGCGAAAACCCGATGCAATCAACCTAACACAATGCAGTTTCTAACACTCAGTTATGCTTATTTGCTGTTCATTGCTTTAATTTGCTGTTCTTTGCTTTAATTCTTCATAGAGGTCCCCTCGGGGTGCTACTACCAGCAACCCAGCCCGACAAGGCCCACTATTCAGAATTCCATGTTTTGCCAATCATCCATCATAGAGGTCCCCTCGGGGTGCTACTACCAACAACCCAGACCGACGAGGCACCCTATTCAGGATTCTAGTTTTAGCCGGTCACCTCTCATAGAGTTCCCCTCGGGGTGCTACTACCAGCAACCCAGCCCGACAAGGCACCCTATTTGAGATGCAAATACAATTACCTTTAATTGCTTACATTTATGCTCACAATGCCAACCAATGCTATTAACCGTACCTAGCGTGCTATACATGATGCATGCTTCAAATATGCTAAACCACACGAATCAACAACACAATGCAACCCGAAATAGACAACCCTACCGTTCTATGGTGTAGGCCCGAAGGCGAAGGGATAGCTACCACTACTTACCTGGATGCTCGGTTTCCACTGGCTTACTTTCACTGTCCAATTCACACGCTCGACGACCTAAATAATGAAACTTCACGTAATAAGTTACCAATACAATTCTAAAAATATTCTTAACCCTAAAACTAACCAACAACTAAATAACTCTCACATCTAAACACCTAAATCCGGTTTTTGTACAAATTACCAACGTCCAACTTTAAACGGCCATAACTTTCTCGTTTTTTAACGGAATTCGACGTGCCACCCCAACTCGGAAAGCTCTACACGTCTACTATCCATTGAAATGCTTGAATTAACCAAATACACAGCTTAGCCTCTCCGAAATGTACAAAGACAGAATCGGCCATCAAACTCATAAAACCGGTTTTTCCCCAATTTACTTCCAATCTTTAATCTAACTCCATAAATCATTTAAACTAACCCATCCAACAACTAAATCATCAAAAATGGAAGGAAAACACCCATTTAAAAACCAAATTTTGGAATCCCTAACCTAGGGTTTTCCAACATTCTTAAAATTCAACTAAAACTCCCAAAAACACTCTCAAACTTCATCAAAAGCTATGCAAATCAAAACCCATGTAAACTTACCTTGAAATCACTTGAACAAAGGAAGAAAGAGGGAGGCAAGGATCGGCTATGGAGGAATGAGAGAGAAGCACGATGAAGAGGGAGAAAATGAATGAAAAAAAATCTATCTTTCTCTCTTTTTTAAATCCTTTAATTAATAACCATTTAATAACTCCAAGTAAATTACCACAAAGCCCTTCATTCCCATTGCATTTCCAACGCCAAAGATACCAAAATTCACCATTATTTTATTCATTCATTCACACAATTTTACCATTGGTTGTTTGACTTTCAAACACCAATTTCAACCAATCCCAAAAGTTTGACATTTCAAACTCTCTCTCTCACTTACTCTCTTTAAATTCAACGCCAAAGTCATCCATAAAACACCATTAATTCAACCAATTTTACTAAGTCAACTTGGTATAAAGTGTTAGACTTTTCAAACCTCACTTCTCCACCTCTCCACCAATCACAATAAGTTGGACTTGTCAAACTCTCCAATTTCACTTCTTCTAATACACTTCAAAACAAAACAACACCCTAGAATAACTAAACCCTCCTAGTACGTCTAATCATAAGTTACACACGCAATAGAAAATTCTCGGGTGTTACAATCCACCCTCCTTATAAAAATTTTGTCCTCAAAATTTGCATACCTGAACAATTCTGGATAACGCGCCATTATGTCCTGTTGACGCTCCCACGTAGCCTCCTCAATGTTGTGGTTGCGCCACAACACTTTCACCAGTGGAATGTCCTTGTTTCGTAATTTTTTTACTGCATAATCCAAGATCTCCACTGGTTTCTCCTCGTATGACAACGTAGGCTGCACTTCGATCTCCTGCTGTACCACCACGTGCGATGGATCCCTCAGACACCTCCGAAGCCTCGACACATGGAATACATTATGCACTCCTTCCATCGTAGCTGGCAGCTCCAACTGGTATGCAGTCTTCCCCACTGGCTTCACAATCGGGAATGGACCAACATATCTAGGATTAAGCTTGCCCTGCTTTCCAAACCTCATAACACCCTTAAATGGCGAGATCTTCAGGAAAACCTCATCACCAACCGCAAACTCCAGCTCCCGCCTCCTACCATCTGCATAGCTCTTTTGGCGACTCTGAGCTGTTAAAATACGCTGCCGAATAAATTGGATCTTATCCGTAGTTTGCTGTATAATGTCTGGGCCAATTAAATTAGATTCTCCGACCTCGTCCCAATAAAGAGGCGATCTGCACTTCCTTCCATATAGAGCCTCGTATGGAGCCATACCAATAGTATCCTGATAACTATTGTTATACGAGAACTCTACCAAAGGCAGATACCTGCTCCAGGAACCTTGAAACTCCAGTACACAGGCTCGTAACATATCCTCAAGAGTCTGAATAGTACGTTCAGATTGCCCGTTCGTCTGAGGATGAAATGCAGTACTAAAATTTAATCGAGTTCCCATCGCCTTATGCAAACTTTTCCAAAAATTGGATGTGAACCTCGGGTCCCTGTCCGATACTATCGAAACTGGAACACCATGTAGCCTCAAAATCTCATGTATGTACAATTCAGCAAACTGATCCATACTGTAAGTCATCTTTACCGGCAGAAAATGGGCTGACTTTGTTAAACGATCCACTATCACCCATATACCGTCAAATCCCTTCGTCGTCCTAGGCAATCCGACCACGAAGTCCATAGAAATCTGGTCCCACTTCCATTCAGGAACTGGCAAAGGCTGTAACTTCCCAGGCGGTCTCTGATGTTCTGTCTTCACCTGCTGACAAATTAAACACATTTCAACAAATTCATTCACTGATTTCTTCATACCTGGCCACCAATAGTGCTGCTTAAGATCTCTGTACATCTTTGTACTGCCAGGATGAATCGAAAACCTTGAAGAGTGGGCTTCAGCTAGAATCTCCTTCCGAAGCTGCTCATTACTCGGAACATACCATCTATTACGAAACTTCAGAATACCGTCATCTGAGTAGCTGAACTCAGTCCGATCATCAGATATCATACTCAGCTTAAATTTATTACATTCCAAATCGTCTTGCTGAGCTTCTCGGATCTTCTCCAAGATTGTAGGCTTCAGTGATAAATCCGATAATACCGCAGCCAAGTTCGAAACCAACTCCAGATCAAATTTCTGAACCTCGAATTTCAACTGTCCAGACATACCAGCCTCCAAAGCTGAAACTGAAGTCGATACTCGGCTCAAGGCATCTGCAACCACATTGACTTTACCGGGGTGGTATTTGATTTCCAAATCATAATCTTTCACGAACTCTAACCACCGCTGCTACCTCATATTAAGCTCCTTTTGAGTGAAGATATACTTCAGACTTTTATGATCTAAATATACCTCACACTGTTGACCATAAAGGTAATGCCTCCAGATCTTTAGAGCAAAGACTACTGCTGCTAACTCCAGGTCATGGGTCCGATAGTTCTTTTCGTACGGCTTAAGCTGCCTCGAAGCATAGGCAATCACCTTATCCTTCTGCATCAGCACACAACCCAAACCAATCTGAGAGGCATCACAGTAAATACAAAATTTCTCCTCGGCCACTGGCAACGTTAGAAGCGGAGCTGTCGTTAATTTCTGCTTCAATGTGTGAAAGCTCAGTTCACATTCTTCAGACCACTCATACTTTACATCTTTCCTGGTCAAGCGAGTCATCGGTGCTGCTATTTTAGAAAACCCTTCAATAAACCTTCTATAATAACCAGCTAATCCCAGAAAACTCTGAATCTCACTGACATTCTTTGGCTGAGGCCAATCATTAATCGACTGAATCTTGGCCGGATCCACCGATATACCACCACTACTAATCACATGGCCAAGAAAATGCACTTCCGTCAACCAAAATTCACATTTTGAAAACTTGGCGTATAACTGATGCTGCTTCAAAATTTCCAGAACAATCCGCAAATGCTCCTTATGCTCCTCTTCATCACGCGAATAAATCAGAATATCGTCGATAAACACTATCACGAATCTATCGAGATACTCGTAAAATACTCGATTCATTAAATCCATGAACGCCGCTTGAGCATTCGTCAGTCCAAACGACATAACCAGGAACTCGTAATGTCCATACCGAGTCCTGAAAGCCGTCTTCGGAATATCCTGCGATCTGACCTTTAATTGATAGTACCCCGACCTCAAATCTATTTTAGAAAATACCCTGGCTCCTTGCAACTGATCAAATAGGTCGTCTATCCTTGGCAACGGATATTTATTTTTAACAGTCAGCTTGTTTAATTCCCTGTAGTCAATACACATACGAAGCGACCCGTCTTTCTTTTTGACAAACAACACGGGCGCTCCCCAAGGTGAAAAACTAGGGCGTATAAAGCCCTTATCGACCAACTCCTCTAACTGCTTTTTCAATTCTTTTAACTCCGGAAGAGCTAACCTGTAGGGATTCTTCGAAACAGGCTCGGCTCCAGGATATGTATCAATCACGAATTCGATTTCCCGGTCCGGAGGTAGACCAGGCAAATCATCCAGGAACACTTCAGGAAAATCACAAACTACAACTATATCCTGAGGTTTTACTTCTACGACAGCATGAAAATCTACTATGGTTGCAAGAAAACAAACATACTCACCCATAATAGATCTCCTCGCATCCATCGGTGCCATGACTGAAAGCTTCTTTACGTTCTTCAAAACTTGAAAAGAAAATTTTTCACTATCCGGAGGTTGGAAATTTACAATCCCTGCTCTGCAATCAATCGTCGCATGGTGTTGAAACAGCCAGTCCATACCAAGTATCACATCATACCCGGTTATCCCCACAACAATTAAATCAACAGGTAAACCTTTCCTTCCAACCATCACCAAACTGTTAGAAACTATCTGCTCAGAATGCAGATACTCGCCAGATGGTAACTTTACTGTATACGCACTATCAGCTGGTTCTACTTCTAATTGCGCTTTCAATACAAAGGATACTGCTACGAATGAATGAGAGGCACCCGAGTCTATTAAAGTAAATGCGGGCACAGAATTTACAAACACGGTACCTGAGATCACTGCAGAACGATCCTCATCATCAGGCTCTATCATGGCAAAAATTCGAGGCATAGCTTTAACTGGACCTTTCTTTTATGACGGGCAATTGGTAATTGTATGTCCTGTTTAATTGCACTTAAAACATCGCATGACTCTTGGCTTTGTACACTCACAGGAAATATGACCAGGTTCGAGACAATTGTAGAATTTTCCATCATATTGCCCACAATCTCCGGGGTGCGATTTCTGACATTTAGGACACTGTCTAAATCCTTTCCTCTGCTGTTGTTGTGGCTTCTTGCCTCCTCGCTGATCATTTACATTTCCTCCCGGTCGCTTGGTCCCCTGTTGCTGAGAAGAAGACCCGCCTCTAAACTGGGCTGTGATTTTTCTGAACATTCTTTTTGGGTTTTCAGCAGATCTGGTTAACTTTTCAGCAGCTTCCTCAACTTCTAATGCCTTCGCTACCACTTCTGTAAATGAGCTTCTCGAAATTCCGAAAGTCTTCACTAGCATATAGATCTCGGGTTTCAAGCCCTGCACAAACTGAAAGATCTTGTCTTCTTCCCTACTGATCATGTGACTGGCAAACCGAGACAACAGTTCAAACTGCTGAATATAATCCCCCACTGATCCCGTCTGCTTCAGTGCCATAAATTCCATCCTCTTTGCGGCCTGAGCTGTCTGGTTGTAATATTTGTCGAAGAACAAGTCTTTGAACTCTTTCCAGGTTAGATTTTGAGGACCCAAAGTAGACTCCGCCATTTCCCACCAACTCTGAGCATTGTTGATCAAATGGAAGGTAGCACATTTCACTTTGTTTGCTTCCTCGACCTCGGCAACTTTAAACATATTCTCAATTGTATGAATCCACCTATCTGCAGCTGTTGGATCTGTCAATCGGCCTTCGAATGCCGGAGGATTCAGCCTCCGAAACCTGTCCCCACTAGCACCAGCTCCAACCATTCCCGGTCCTCCCTATCCGATCAAAGATCCAAATAGCTCAGCTTGTCTGGTAACTAGGTCCGCAAGTTGCTTAACAGATTCCTCGAGTGGGTTTCTAGGCAGTTCAGGTTCATTTCGAGGTCTCCCGGGCCGTCTAGGGTTCTGCATCTTAACTTAATCCTGCACCAATTTAAAACAATCTAACTTAGATATAAACTAACTAAGGAAAGAATACTTACAATCGGCGAAGCACGTTGCACGACGGCCGGCATTGTCGGGTAATTCTTTGAACGTTTCGACCACTAATGCTCTGATACCAACTTGTAACGCCCCCCGAACCTCACCTGGCTCGGTACACTACTTTGCTAACCAACCCCGCGTTTAAAACGTTGTTTAAACAATTTTCGTAGAATTTTCGACTTAAAACGATTAATAATAAAAACAGCGAAAGTAACCCGACGTTATTGATTTAAAAAAAATCGGCAACATAACGGCTAAAAGTTTAAAATCCAAAACCTGAAAAACAAACACATTTAAAATCACAATTCCAACCAGTATCACCTAATTCTATAAACATCAAACCATACTAACTAAACTAATCAAAATATCTTCAAATACAAAATAAAAATCCATAAAAATCCACCACAAAACCCAAAACTCCCATACAATTCACACCCCAAATATCAAACCACAAAAATAGACATACAACCACCAACTCCAACCAAAAATCCACCACAAAACATAACTACTCAATCAACTACCAAAATACCCCCAAGAATCAGGTCGAAGCGCCCCGACAAATAGCCTGCACCGGCGAGCTCCGTGGATCCCCGACTGCTCCTAGTCCTGATCCTCACTCTCGAGCTCACCTGAGAATGCTCCGTCACCTACACCACAGAACACAAAAACATAAGCCTAATGCTTAGCAAGTAGGGCATACACATGCGAAAACCCGATGCAATCAACCTAACACAATGCAGTTTCTAACACTCAGTTATGCTTATTTGCTGTTCATTGCTTTAATTTGCTGTTCTTTGCTTTAATTCTTCATAGAGGTCCCCTCGGGGTGCTACTACCAGCAACCCAGCCCGACAAGGCCCACTATTCAGAATTCCATGTTTTGCCAATCATCCATCATAGAGGTCCCATCGGGGTGCTACTACCAGCAACCCAGCCCGACGAGGCACCCTATTCAGGATTCTAGTTTTAACCGGTCACCTCTCATAGAGTTCCCCTCGGGGTGCTACTACCAGCAACCCAGCCCGACAAGGCACCCTATTTGAGATGCAAATACAATTACCTTTAATTGCTTACATTTATGCTCACAATGCCAACCAATGCTATTAACCGTACCTAGCGTGCTATACATGATGCATGCTTCAAATATGCTAAACCACACGAATCAACAACACAACGCAACCCGAAATAGACAACCCTACCGTTCTATGGTGTAGGCCCGAAGGCGAAGGGATAGCTACCACTACTTACCTGGATGCTCGGTTTCCACTGGCTTACTTTCACTGTCCAATTCACACGCTCGACGACCTAAATAATGAAACTTCACGTAATAAGTTACCAATACAATTCTAAAAATATTCTTAACCCTAAAACTAACCAACAACTAAATAACTCTCACATCTAAACACCTAAATCCGGTTTTTGTACAAATTACCAACGTCCAACTTTAAACGGCCATAACTTTCTCGTTTTTTAACGAAATTCGACGTGCCACCCCAACTCGGAAAGCTCTACACGTCTACTATCCATTGAAATGCTTGAATTAACCAAATACACAGCTTAGCCTCTCTGAAATGTACAAAGACAGAATCGGCCATCAAACTCATAAAACCGGTTTTTCCCCAATTTACTTCCAATCTTTAATCTAACTCCATAAATCATTTAAACTAACCCATCCAACAACTAAATCATCAAAAATGGAAGGAAAACACCCATTTAAAAACCAAATTTCGGAATCCCTAACCTAGGGTTTTCCAACATTCTTAAAATTCAACTAAAACTCCCAAAAACACTCTCAAACTTCATCAAAAGCTATGCAAATCAAAACCCATGTAAACTTACCTTGAAATCACTTGAACAAAGGAAGAAAGAGGGAGGCAAGGATCGGCTATGGAGGAATGAGAGAGAAGCACGATGAAGAGGGAGAAAATGAATGAAAAAAAATCTATCTTTCTCTCTTTTTAAATCCTTTAATTAATAACCATTTAATAACTCCAAGTAAATTACCACAAAGCCCTTCATTCCCATTGCATTTCCAACGCCAAAGATACCAAAATTCACCATTATTTTATTCATTCATTCACACAATTTTACCATTGGTTGTTTGACTTTCAAACACCAATTTCAACCAATCCCAAAAGTTTGACATTTCAAACTCTCTCTCTCACTTACTCTCTTTAAATTCAACGCCAAAGTCATCCATAAAACACCATTAATTCAACCAATTTTACTAAGTCAACTTGGTATAAAGTGTTAGACTTTTCAAACCTCACTTCTCCACCTCTCCACCAATCACAATAAGTTGGACTTGTCAAACTCTCCAATTTCACTTCTTCTAATACACTTCAAAACAAAACAACACCCTAGAATAACTAAACCCTCCTAGTACGTCTAATCATAAGTTACACACGCAATAGAAAATTCTCGGGTGTTACAAAGGCTCTCTGGATTGAAATTGCAGAATGAGAAATCGTGGGAGGGGGGAGGGGATTTATGATGTTTTTATTAAATTTTGGTTTGCAAAATTACTTAATTGCCCCTCTATTGATTTTCTATTTTGTTTCTTTACTTATTTCGTTATTTAGTTAACGATTTGGTTTCTTTAAATTTCTTTATTTCACTATAAATTCTAATTTATTATTAAGGGTCCATTTAAACTTTCCGTTAGCAAAACGGACTTAATTTGACATATTTATAAAATTGCCATTATATATTGGAATAATAAAATCTCGTAAAACCGGGTGTTACATAAACCGATTGGACTCAAACTTAACTAAATCGGACAAAATCGGACGAACCTAACCTAGATTGCATTGGACCAGACCGGACCAACCCAGACAAAACCAAATTGGATGGGATCGACCTACAACTAACGAGACCAAACTTAACCAAATTGGATAAGACTAGATCGAACAAACCCGACCAGACTGGATTGATCTAGATTGAGCCAAAATGGACCATAAAGACTAGACCTAACTGAATCGGTATGGACAAGACCAAAATTAGTTTGGCCAAGTTGGCTCTATCTAGTGGTCGACCAATAGGTTTGAACTCTATTTTTGGTTCAAATCTTCAAAAGATTAGAAAACGATCCGACTCACTAGAGGTTTGGACCGATCGACCCTTACTGTTTATTAATTCATGTAGGAGCAGTGAGTCTTATAATTCAAATATAAATTGAGGGTCAAGGTCCCTTAACGTTGAGATAAGACTAGGTTCAATAGTAACATTAGATAGTATAATAATAAAGGTCTAATAACTGTTTTGAATGTAAAATAAAAATAAAGTTTAATGAAGTAAATAATCTAACGATAGTCTAACCTCACAAACATAAAACTCTCAAAATATAATAGAGTTAAGAAAAATTGAACTCGAACCTACTATTGCGTTGGCTGTTGAGGGGACTAAAACCTAGTGGGGGAGAGAGAGTCATTGATGTGTGTTGACTAAACTCAGTAGAGATATAATTCTACATTCAACACCAATGTTTTAAAAAAAAATATGTGAGCATGCCATATATAAAACGTTTAACAAAAACTATGTAGACAAAAAATAATAAGGCAAATGTCAAAACCTTCTACTATAATGTGGTACAAATTTAAAATAAGGCTTCTACTATCAAAAAACAAAAATATTAGTGACAATGGAGTCATTCTAGGATTCCGGGCACACCATGTCATAGACATAAATAATGATAACGATAATACTCGACAATTGCAAATTCACAAATGGTCGTGATCAAGTTTAAGATTTTGTTATGCACATTTGCTATGTGGTGTGTCTAATCGAATATATTCATTTTGATTGTAGAAGCCTAATAAAAACTAATGACCGATAAAAATGGACATATCATTTTTATGAGAGCACATCTCAAAATAATATTTAAAGACAACGATGCAATGCTGGACATTGAATTAAATTCCTACTTCAACCGGGCCTACCAAGTCAAAGCCCAAGTACCGAAAATCTAAGGAAGTCCAAATCACGCATCAATTCTTGGAACCAATCCTTCAAAAGTTTTTTGGAACCATACTTGGGATAGAAACCAAATTGAGATTTTATGAAACAATCCAATGAAAAATCAGATAAAAAACACGTCTTGTTTGACTAAAAAACTATTTGGTCGTCAAAAACGGTTGACCAGACAAAATTTTGTGATTGCTAGTATAAACACCCACACCGACATGAGGATGCTTGGTTGACACGAAACAATTAAGGAAAAAAAATTAAAGCTTAAAGAAACGATTTTTCAAGCATGGGTAAATATTCATTAAAGAAATGTGGTGCCCTTGAAAGTGTAAAAGAAGCATTTTGAGTCAAATATTACAAATAAAAGCCCAAAAGATGTTTGGAGAGCAACTTTAAAGCCAACCAAGTAATAAACATGAAGTAGTGTATGCAGCAAAGCGCTTGGGCACGCATAGGTGAGACAACGCGCGCAAGACGTTGCAGTATGAGTGCGTGACGGAAGCAGTGTGCACAGGCAAACGACAACCATCTAAGCCCCTTCAATTGCTTCATATGGATATTCTTTGTCCATCTAAAACCACTAGTATATGTGGCAAACACTATGCATATATCATTGTACATGACTTCTCTAGATTCACAAGAATTTTCTTCTTAAGAACAAAGAATGAAATCATCAACATCTTTTCTAGTTTGAGAAAGAAAGTTCAATATGAGAATGATTGTAGCTATCTGTAGTAATCATGATGGAGAATTTGAGATTGATCATTTTGAGATTCTTTGTCATGAGTATGACATAGAACATAATTTTTCTCTCCTATAACACCTTAACAAAATAGAGTTGTTGAGAGAAAAAATATATTAAACCAAAAGTTTGTTAGGATAATTTAAACGAGAGCAGTCGTCCTACGTATTTTTAGGTGGAAGCCACTGCCACGACATGATATGTCCTCAATCGAGTTTCCACTAGACTTATTCAAATGATGTGTGAATGATGTGAAAATGAAAAGACCCTGCTATTAGATCCTTCATGTGCAAATATTTTATTTTTTTTAAGTTACTCCTCAACTAGTAAAGCATAGAAAGTATTCAATAAAACATGTAACCTTTGATGAATCAATCCAATCTCAAAATGAAAAGAGTCAAATGATGAGTTAGAAAAGTAAATGGAAGTCCTTATTTTGAGAATGCTAAACAAGTAGCAAGGTCAGCTCAAGATCATCTCTACAACATATTAAATTTGTTATGAATGATGAGACAAGATAAATTGCCCGAAGATTGGAGATATACCGAGAGCTAAACCTATTTGAGAGAAACAATGTCTCAAAATTAGTCTCAAGGCATGAAAAACACTCATGCATTGTAATCAAATGTGTATTTAGAAATAAATTACATGAAAATGGGAGAGTAATGAAAGACAAGGTTAGATTAATTGCAAAGGGTTACAATCTTTTGAGGAAACTTTTGCATCGGTATCACATTTAGAATCCATTTGTATGCTACTCGCCTTTGCTTGCCATACGTACTTTACACTCCATCAAATGAATGTCAAAAGTACTTTCTTAAATAGATATATTATGGAAAAAGTATATGTTGAGCAACTTTTAGGTTTTGAAGCTCACGAGAAAATTGATCAAGTTTATAAGCCAATTTCTCATCGAAAGAAATTTTAAGATAGGTAAAAATAGATTCTACTTCGTTCACCAAGCATTAAATCAAGGACATGCTAATTGTGAAATCTATGTGGATGATATCATATTTGGTTTAACAAATGCATATCTTTTTAAAGAATTGTTGAACTAATGCAAAGTGAAGTTGAGATGACCATGATAAGAGATTTAAGATTTTTCCTTGGTTTACAAATTAGACAATCAAAAGAGGAAATTTTTTTAAACCAAGAAAAACATGCAAGAGAGTTCATCAAGAAGTTTGCAATGGATACCTCTAAACCTTCACATACCCCCATTTTCATTAAACTAATAAAGATGAAAGTGGAAAATATGTGAACATAACGAAATATCATGGTATGATTGGATCTTTGTTGCACTTAACGACAATTAGACCCAATACTCTCTTTAGCGTAGCTTAGTTGCAAGATTTGAAGCTTATCAATAGAGTTTCATTTGAATGTGGTAATATTTAAATATCATCTAAGTGGACTAGTAATTTAGGAATTTGGTATCTCAAGGGAACTTCATTTGATTTAGTGAAATTCATCAACTCTGATTATGCTGAATGTCACATCCCAAAAGGAACTTGAGACATAACAGAGAAGGACCCGACCCAAAAATAGATCAAGTTGCCTGACCTGATTTGAAATTATGTCAAGTCATTAGACCCTTAACTTTAATTATCTTAAATACTGTAGCGGAAGACTTAAATAATAGCAAGTCAATGCTAAACCTGTAACACCCAAAAATTTTATCATATAGTTTAACATATATGCATAGTGTTGATGTGTAATTATTATAGATTAATAAGTGAAAAACCATCTTAGTGTATAGTAGTTAGAGGTGAAGTTGAAAAGTCAACAAGAGGGATAACCATTAGTTTTGGGATTTTATAATAAGATAGAAATGAAGGTTAGGATTGAAAAGTGAAAGAATTTACTTTAACCTAGAAGTTGACACATCACCCCCCTTTTTGTATTTGTCCTTTAAGAGAAATTGGTAAAGGTAAAACTTCATTTTTGAAGCCCTAAGGAGCCATAACCTTTCTCCCTCTGCTAAAGCTGTGTCTCCCACGAAAATACTTCCCTTTCTTTGAAGATTCAAGGTAAGCTGAATTTTAGTTAGAGTTTATAGGTAAATTGATATGCCCCGGGTTCCAAAGATCCGCCATAATGTGCCTACTGTCTGAACTGTTTAAACACAAGTCAATGTAAGTATTTATCTAATTTATCAATCTAATGGATTTGTGAAATTATGTAAGCAAATTGGCTTTTCGAAGCTTGGAATGAAGAAGAAATTTTTTTTCCTTAAATTCAACTTCTGTAGCCAAGTTTTTCTTTTATTTTATTTGTAATTTAAAATACTTTAATTTTGTTTAAAACTCGTTAATTGACAAACTTTATCCTTTAGAATGTATTTTTTTGTAATAGTCTTCAAAATGATACTGAACCAAGAGAGGACAAAGGCCGAACCGGCCGAACCGGCCGAACCAAGAGGAACCAAGGCTAAACCGGCCAAACCAAGAGAACAAAGGACTGAACCGGAGCTGAACCAAAAGCAAAGAGTTGAACCAGCCCTGGAGAAGCTGCCCAGTGAACCAGACCGCCAGCCACCTGCAGAGCGCTCCAACGGCTCTTTTCTAGCCGTTGCCCGATGCTTCTTCTACATAATTCATCTTCTCGTCGGTGTTCAGCTGGAGCGTCGCTCCTAATGGCTTTACCAGAGTGTCCCGCAAGCTCTGGATTGCTTGGCGGTACTCTTAGTCGCCTCTGCCACTCCTCGTTCTTGCTAGAGCTTGAAGGAAGCAGATGGTGGCAAAATCCATTGCCCGAGCACTGCCGTTCTTCCATGGAAGAACAAATTGCCGAAGCAATCATCTTTGTTGTCCGGCCAGCTCAGGGTCTTCCTTTCACTCCATCGGCAATCTCTGAGGAGTTTGCAACCTCACCCACTTCATGGAAATCTCGGTATCACTCTTCTCTCCCTCTCGCCATTTTCATTTTCTGTTGCTCTGTTTATCATTTTTCTGTTCTGTTTTGGGGTGTTCCTTAGAGCACCAATCCTCTTGTTTATTTTCTGTCTTCCTCATGTCATCTCTTCCCATTTAGCACCCCCGTAGCCTATCATAAATCATTTATGAAATTTTAATTATTGTTGAGTGTTTTGGTGATTGAGGAACTTAGGTTGGGATGCACTAAATTGAGTTTCATTTCTCACATCCTGGGCTCGTTTGATGTTTAAGTTGATTTTGATGGCTGTTTGTGATCATAAATGAAAGAAAACATCAAATTATACGAGAATGTTCAAAAATAAGGGATTTTCTAGGCAGTTTTGGTCTGGGCATTTTGGTTACATTCGATGGTTTTCTTTTGATAATTGGATTTGGTATGTTAAAGTAGGCTTAATGTGTGATCTATAAACTTTGGAATTAAGGCATTTGGATAAGTACACAATATGTTATGAATTTTCAAACTTATGCCAAATTTGGGTTGTAATCAAAATTTCATTATTGGGGTGTTTTGATTTGGTCTCAATTTATGTTCAAACTGTTTGATATGGATGCTTTAAATTGGTTTAGATATATGTATGTTTTTCTTGTGAGACAATTGAGTTGGGAATTATTCAATTGGACGTTATAATGAGTTTAAATTTTATTGCGTTGCTAATGTTGGGATGTATATGTTATAGGTTGCAAATCACCAAGAAAAGTGATCAATTTCTTTAAATATTGCTAAGGACCTAAGGTAAGTGAATGTTTCATGTGTTTGGCCGATTGGCCTACACCACAAAGTGCTAGGAAATTGATGGTTGATAATGGTGTAATTGATGATTTTGATATTAATCGTTGGTTATGTGGTTGTGGGTAGATTATGTTATAGAGGTAGCTATTTGTTATTGTTAGATCATAGTGTTGATGACAAATTGTTAGTTTTTTAGATGTTTATTTGATATGATGTTGAGAATATAAGAATATGCATTCATCATGATTCATGCATCACGTTTTACGAAATCATAGAAAATGATTTATGCACATGTTTTCATGTAAGAAAGACAGAAATAATGAAATGAAAGTAAAAATTCATAAATAGTCATGTTGAGGAGGAGCTAGAGAATGGTCCTCCCGAAAAGGGGGACCATGAGGTGTGCCTACTTTTCTCCCCTCTAGAGAGAGTTTGGCAGTCCCAGAAAGGGAGACCATGAGGTGTGCCCACTTCCTCTAGTGTGAGCTAACCTCAGTGACTCAATGAAAGTTGAAAGAAAAAAAAGAAAAGACTGAAACTGCATGATTTTACGAAATGCATATTCATGAGCATTCATCTTTATTTCTACATCACTTGTTGAGTTTTAGGCTCATTAGTTGAACTTTGTGGTGTAGGTGAAGAGTTTACAGATAAGGACTACGAGCCTTGATGATTGAGGAGGCAGCTGGCGGGATATGTCCATGGCGTGCACTTGTGCCTATGGGGTGATTTTGACCTATGGGCTACTCCTTAAGGATTTTGGTACAAATTATGGATGTATAAGTTTTAAATTGTTGTAATGTTTTGAAATACAAAAGGATATTATGTTTAAAGGTTGAAAGGTTTTTATTTTCATCAAGTTTTGATGTAAATACGTTTAAAAGATGGGTTTAATAATATTTTTGAGTCTTCTGTTATGAAAAAGATTGTACAAACTTTTATGGAAAAAAAAATTTAACGATTTCGAGTCGTGACAAAACCAACTGGGCTACCAATAAGGTCCAACGTGTGACATCAAGATAAAACAATAGCATAAATTTGAATAGATGTGATGAAAAGAAACAAAAATTACAAATGATTTCTTCGAACCCTTCTCGGTTTTACCACTCGGTGTGTCATATCCGAGTATTGTTACTCCTATTGTTTGCCAAGTTCACGGTTACTTGGAGGCCTCTTATAGCCCCCATTTTCTCCTACCATCACAATGGTTGGAATCATAGAAAATGGGTGGAAAACCTTGTTCATTTGCTGGAGTATTCCTTCTTTTTTGGAGGTATCATCATCCAAAAGTGTTGTTGTTTCTTTCTGGACCAGCTTTGGACTTACGTGCATATCTCACTCATCTCACCTTATTTTTCTTCGAAACTTTATGAGCTTATTCATCACTCACCAGGTAAGTTTTCATTAATATTTCAAGTCATTTGGAGTTGTTTCCTAAAAGATACTTTTTCTATTATTAGGGTATTATTCAGCTTCAACCAAGAACACCAAACTCTTACTGCTTGTTCTGTTTTATTGTGTCTTGCAAGGGGCCAACCCCCATCAAATTGGAGATTCAGACTATACACCAAGATATCGTCAAAATATACCACAATGAACCTTCCCAAAAATTCTTTAAGTACGTGATGCATGAGTCTCATAAAGGTGCTAGGTACATTAGAAAGACCAAAAGGCATAAACATCAACTCATACTGTAACACCCGACATTTCGGCCAGGTGATTTTCTGACCATTTTCATTGTCACCCTCTTATTTAACCGTTATGATTTAAATTTAATGTTAAGACAAATTTATTACAAGTTGAGTAAAACTAGGTTAGGTGGCAGTTTTGTAATTAGAATCGATGGATTTAGTATAAATAGGAAATGGAAACCTTAAATCTCATTTATTGCCACTGTAGCCGACATTCCCTCTCGGCGATTTCTTCTCTCCCAAGTTCTTGCTCTCGGCTACCAGAACTTTCCTCTGCCGACGACCGGTTTCGAGCTTGCTTTTCTCTGCAATCCACACCCGAGGTATGAAATGGACAATGTAGTCATTCATTAGTAAATAGAGCTCTGTTCTCAGCTCGGCACTGAGTTCGGATTTTTTTAGCAGTGGCCGAGCAGTTTGTGATTTTCTTAATCTGAGAGTAGAAATGTCATCCCGAATCAATTCTGAGCATTTTAAGTAACCAACTCGGATTTAATCAATGGAAAAACCTGTCCACCTAGTTTCGGATTTCAGACTGCAATGTGTCAAACAGAGGAATCGGAATGACTTTAGCTAATAGATCCTAGGGTGGTTTATGATTAGGACTACTAGGACTTTGTTTTAACTACTGTAATGTACATGTTTTAGGTGAAGAAGTTAAAGAGAGGAAGTTCGGATTGCTAAGGAATCCAGGTAAGTGAATGTATTAAGATTTCCGGCCACTAGGGCCCTACACCGCAAGGGTATTAGGGAATCACTGAGATGTTAGCTTATTGACTATGACTTGTTATTTCCACGATATGAAGAAGTTATGTAAGTAAATGTAAAGTTACAGGATGTTCTATTTGTCCTTATGGTATGGCTTTTCTCTATGAACCTCATGTCTATGCATCATGCCCACGTTTATGATTAAGTAGAGAACATGAAAAGTAAATGTAACCATGATTAAGTGCAGAACGGGGAAAGGACTATATTATGTATGACTCGCGAATTCTCCCACTGGTGGAGGCCGAGTTAATGATATGTATGACTCGCGAAATCTCCCACTGGTGGAGGCCGAGTAATGATATGTATGGCTCGCGAATTCTCCCACTGCGATAGGCAAATGATTATGTATGACTGCCGCGATAGGCAAATGACTATGTACCCCTGTCTTCCTCCCTCGTTCCCTGCCTTAATACATGTTATGTAAATGATAAAGATGAACATGAATGAAGAATGGTTTATGAATTATGCCCCTTTAAATTGTGTACTCATGTATATCTGTCAGCATGCATTCCTTACTAAGCATTAGGCTTATAGTTAAACCTTATGGTGTAGGTGAAGAAGGTTCAGGTGAGGATGTTATGTTCAAAGTGGATGCTTAAGGCTGGTTGCTGGAGGATGCTCAAGGTGACAGTGCGGGACTGGAGAGGCGATTTATGACCCCTGGTTTAAACTCTAATGTTACAGTATGTTAAAGGATATGGTAGTTTAAGTAGGATGAGATTATTTTAAAACGTTGAGCTTTAAACTGTCTAGTGGATCACTGAGTCAGGGAATGATTATGTAGATTTATGAATGATCTGTTGCTTAAGTCTTCCGCTATATGTGTTTGGATGAGTTGTGTTTTCTTCCAGTTGAAAGGAGTCCTTTGATGATTTAGTGTTCTCTACCGTAAGACGGAAGCTGGATGAGGCAATCTTCCGGCTGACGTCATCGGCAGATGCCGAAGGTTAATTGTTTGACGGTTTAGTCTTCCGGCTGACGTCATCGGCAGATGCCGAAGGTTAATTGTTTGATGGTTTAGTCTTCCGGCTGACGTCATCGGCAGATGCCGAATGTTAGAGTTTGATGGTTTAGTCTTCCGGCTGTCGTCATCGGCAGATGCCGAAGGAATAGTTGATGATGGTTTAGTCTTCCGGATGACGTCACCGGAAGACGAAAAATGTGTTTTGTCGATTAGCGACCGGATGATGTTTTAATTTAGCACGTGAGACCTACGTGTCCACCGGAAGATGTCTCCTTTTAGGCGATGTTAAGCGAGTCACGCGTAATGCACGTGATGACCGGACGACTAAATTTCTGAGGGTTGTCAACGCATGCAACCCATGCAAACCGAGTGGTATTATGTTAAGAGAATTGAGGGCATCTCCTCTTTTCCCGGAATTGTCAGGAAACCAATGACCGAGTCTAGTCGCTCGACTCTGTGAAAGTTTGAGCCGACGAGGTGTGGGAAGTCGGGCACGAGAGGGTTCGTTTTCCTTAATGGTTCTGCGTCTCTATTACCAGTTTAGAAAATAAAAAAAAATATATGTATAATGTGAAAGTCTGTTGTGAGATAGTAAGTGAATGTAATAATAGTAAAAGTCAGGCAAACGGTAAATGAAAGAATATGAATACGTGACGGCTCCTGGCCGGGGTCGTTACACATACAGACCGTACTTGGTCTTGAAGGTAGCTTTTCACTCATCTCTTTCCCTTACCCAAATTTGCTGATATCCACTTTTTAAGTCCACCTTGGAGAAAATCGATGTTCCACTTAATTCATCCAAAATATCCTAAAGTCTAGGTATTGTAAACCTATATTTGATGGTGATTTGATACATGGCCCTACTATCTACGCACATTTTCATAGTGTCATCTTTCTAGGGAATAAGCAATAACACAACAATAAAAGGGCTTATGGACTCTTAGACGTAACCATTTTCAAGTAGCTCTGTAACACTCGGAATTTTCCAGAACGTATGTAACCCTAGTCTAGGTCAAGCATGAGAGTTTAATGATTCAAGATTAGGGTTGTACATTGAAGGGTATTAAAAGAGAAATGGGAAGTGTAGAGTTTGACAAGTCAAACTTATTTGTGATTGGTGGAGAATTTTGGGTTGAAAAGTCCAAGTATTTAAACCAATCAAATTTCAAGCAAAATGTGTGAAAGAAAAAGGAAGAAAAAGGTGATATTAATGTAGCTTTTCACGTTGGAATTAAGTCATGCAAAGGAATGAAGAATGGTTGAAAATTCAAACCAAAACAATTTTGAAAAGTCAAAAGTTTTGATAACCAATAGAAATTTAACAATTTATTAAATAAATGATAGAAAATGGGTGAAAGAAGAAGCCATCACGTTGGAAGAAATGAGAAGGGAAAAAGTGAGGGTTTAAGTGTAAAAATTAAAAACTTGTTAGTTGGAAATTAAAAGTGGAAAAACTTTTAGGTTAAAAAGACAAAATTGAACCAAATTTTATCATCTTCTTCCCCTTGCTCCACGATTCTCCATGGCAGCCATTGAAACTTCATTTCTTCATTTCATCAAGAGGTTTTCAAGGGTTTTTAAGGTAAAAAAATAAGTGGGTTTTAAGTTGTATACCATTAGGTGTTATTTGGTGGTTTTTTTAGGGTGTTTTGTGAGGGATTACATAGGGTTTGAAAACCCTAAATGGTGAAGTCCGAATTTTGGGGTTTAATGGTGGTTTTCTTCCCTAAGTTCATGATTAAGAGGTTAGATGAATTGGTTTAGGTTGATTTTAGGGATAGATGGAAGATCGGTGAGGAGTTGTTAGAACACCGGTTTTGAACAATTAGATTGCCGGTTCTGTTTTGTCATTTTAGGCTTTGTTAAGTGTGTTGTTTGGTTACTTTGAGTGTTTGAATGGATAGTAGACGTGTAGAGGTTTCCGAATTGGGGTGGCACGTCGAAATCCGTTGAAAAACGAGAAAGTTATGACCGTTTGAAGTTGGACGGTCAAAATTGTGTAAAAATCGGGTTTATGTGTTTTGTGAGAGAAATGTGTTTTAAGTATTGTTAGTTTTAGTTAGAAAATTTCCTTAGATTGTATTGATAACTTATCAAGCTAAGTTTCCATTATTTCAGGTCGTCGAACGTGTGAATTGACCGGTAGAATTGAGCAATTGGAAGTCGAGCATTCAGGTAAGTAGTGGAGTGCTTGTGTTTTGCCTTTGGGCCTACACCATGGAACGGTAGGGAATTGTTTGTTTGCTTTGTTTGTTTGTTGTTTGTATGGTTGCTTTGTCTTGTATTTTGTTTGGTGATTTCTTTGTCTTTTACTGGTTTATGTCGCGGTGCTTTGTTTGGTTGTTGTTTGTATGGTTGCTTTGTCTTGTATTTTGTTTGGTGATTTCTTTGTCTTGTATTGGTTTATGTCGCGGTGAGCTTGAAATGTAAAAAGGGGTAGTGTGAGCTTGAAAGGTAAGGGGAATAGTGTAAGGCCATCTTGGGGAGCGAGACTTAGATGGATACGCATCTTGGGGAGCGAGACTCGAAGGATACACATCTTGGGGAGCGAGACTCAGATGTGTAATAGGTGATTTAGTTAGGGCCATCTTGGGAAGCGAGACTCAGATGGATACGCATCTTGGGGAGCGAGACTCAGATGTGTAATAGGTAATTGAGTTAGGGCCATCTTGAGGAGCGAGACTCAGATGGATACGCATCTTGGGGAGCGAGACTCAGATGGATACGCATCTTGGAGAGCGAGACTCAGATGGATACGCATCTTGGAGAGCGAGACTCAGATGGATACGCATCTTGGAGAGCGAGACTCAGATGGATACGCATCTTGGGGAGCGAGACTCAGATGGATACGCATCTTGGGGAGCGAGACTCAGATGGATACGCATCTTGGAGAGCGAGACTCAGATGGATACGCATCTTGGAGAGCGAGACTCAGATGGATACGCATCTTGGAGAGCGAGACTCAGATGGATACGCATCTTGGAGAGCGAGACTCAGATGGATACGCATCTTGGAGAGCGAGACTCAGATGGATACGCATCTTGGAGAGCGAGACTCAGATGGATACGCATCTTGGAGAGCGAGACTCAGATGGATACGCATCTTGGAGAGCGAGACTCAGATGGATACGCATCTTGGAGAGCGAGACTCAGATGGATACGCATCTTGGAGATGATGTAGGTTGATGATGATAGTGGTAAATGTTTTATGAATGTTTTGGTTGGAGAAAAGTTAGAAAATTGAAGGGGTTTGATACATTTTATTTGTAAATGTTTGGTATTTATTTTAACGATATTATGAGTTGTTTTTGTGTTAATGGATAGTAAGTGAAGGTATTTGAAATTTGAAACTATATGTTTTCGATTTTAAACTGTAGGTTTTGGTTTTGAAGAAATTTAGGCGTTACGCCGCCCGTTTTGGTTTTAAAATAATTAACGTCGGGTTACGTTCTCTATTTTTTTTATTTAACCATTTTAAGCCGATTTTCTAAAATTTTTATGGGACTTGAAGGTTTGGGTGTCGGGAGTGTGTGGTTAAAATTTCAGAATTTTTGGAGGTGTTTAACTTGGGAAAAAGTGGAGGAAAAGTGGTGAAGGTCGGGGCGATCGGGGAGGCGATCTGGCGGCGATCGATCGCGATCGCCAGCCTCTCTGGCACTGTAGCACCAGAGAGGGTGGCGATTGATAGCCACTAGTTTAAAAAAGATTTTAGTTTTTTTTTTAATTTTTCCTATTTCTAACTTGTTTTATCCCGACATTTCCCGGCATATTTTAAACGTATTTTGGGGCCGCTTCCCGTCAAATATCGAGGGTTCGTAAAACCTGAAAACCGAGTCATAATTTTATTGAAAATTATTTTAAATGTCGTTTTAAACGTGGGTTGGGTTAGCAAAGTGACGCACCGAGCCGGGGCGGGTTCGGGGAGTTACAAGCTCGATAACTTGCTTGTTTAATTCTTTGGCATCGTCGGGATTCATTCTATATGCCGGCTGATTTGGTAGAACTTTTCTTTGTGTTAAGTTGATGTGATGCTCAATCCCTCTTAGGGGAGGAAGCCCTTAAGGGAGCTCCTCCAGAAAAATATCTTCATATAGTAAAAGGAGAGCTTGAACATAATTGAGCACTTCTTCTAAGTCTTCCATCGTTTCCCAAAATAAGAGAAGTATTAGTTGTAGTAACCGGTACGTGATTTTTATTTTAAGGGATTAAGTGATTTTGATTGGTTGCTTAAATAGGTTAAAGTTTGTTAGTCAATGGCATAAGAGTAATTTGTGAAGCATGCGATATAAATGGAGGGTTTAGTGGAGGATAGCCGCTACTGTCTCATCACTTTCCTTTTTCAGCTCAACTCAGCAGATTCCTCTGGCGATTTTTCTCTTCGAATCTTCTTCAACTTAGGTGATTTCTTCCTTGATTTCTTCTTGTTGATGATTTAGGGTGAATATAGGATATACATTTGAAGATTGGTTTACGGTAGAATGAGTGTTTTAGCAATGTTGTGAGTGAGAGCTGAGTTCGGGTTTTGTGATTAATCGGGAATGCTCAAGGAACAGAACTTCCAACTAGTTTCCTTAGATTTCTGGATAATTTAGAATGAAGTTTAGCAAAGATCTAACTAATACCCTATCTACGATTTTAGGTTTGAGCAAAACCCCAAAGTAGTTTGCAACCAAGCTTTTTCAGGAAGCCAGGTAAGTGGAGTATGTGTGTGTCTTCGGGTCTACATCACAAAACAGTAGATTTATGCATGTTTGAATGTTTCAGTATGTCATGTATCATGTTTTTGAAAGAATACGAAAATAAATTTACATGTAAGGGCATGGTAGGGCAAGAACAGAATTTGTATCAGATCAACTATTAAGGGAACTAATCCGCCCCTTAATCGAGTAAGAGGATGTATGACTTTGGGAAAATTGATCCACCTCCCATCGAACAGAGGGATCAAATCAGCTATTAAGGGAACTAATCCGCCCATTAATCGACTAAGAGGATGTATGACTTTGGAAAAACTGATCCACTTCCCATCGAACAGAGGGATCAGATCAAAGAACGAATACAAATGCAACTGAGATGTGAAAGTAGAAACTGCATGATTAGGATTTATAAATTTACCATTTCATTTCATATTTTCTCTACTTATTTAGCATTAGGCTAATAGATGAGTTTTGTAATGTAGGTGCTGAGGTTTCAATAGGTGATTTCTCTGAGTTTACAGAAGGATAAGTGAAGTTGATGGAGCACATCTATGCCGCGGTTTGGTGCACTAATGAGACGATTTAACTAATGTCAGTATGAGAGGTCTGAATGGATAGATGTTTTGTCGAAGTGTGCTGAGAATTTTTATGACAGTGGTTGTTTTAATAATTCTGTTATGTTTTCTCTAGTTACGCTGATAGTGATACATTGTTGATTTTAACCATGGTTCTTACTAGATTTCAAGCGTTTCATGGAGTCAAGTTGTTTTGAATGTTTTTAGTGAAATTTACAAGTTCATTTAGTAGTCAGCATTGTCCTTTTGTTTAGAGTGTAAATGATTAATGTGTTGTTCTGTTGTCAATCGGTAGATGTTATCAATCGGTAGATGTTGTCGTTCGGCAGACGTTGTCGTTTCAGTAGATGTTGTCTATCGGTAGATGTTCGGTAGCGTAAGATGTATTCTGTTTTTGCTTCTACCGCTGAGACTGTTTAGCGGAAGAGGTATTCTGTTTCTGCTTCTACCGCTGATACTGTTTAGCGGAAGATGTATTCTGTTTTTGCTTCTACCTCTGAGACTGTTTAGCGGAAGAGGTATTCTGTTTATGCTTCTACCGCTGAGACTATTTACCAGATGATGTATTCTATTTCTGCTTCTACCGCTGAGACTGTTTAGCAGAAGAGGTATTCTGTTTCTGCTTCTACCGCTGAGACTATTTAGCGGATGATGTATTCTGTTTCTGCTTCTACCACTTGTACCATTTGGCGGAAGATGTGTTCAAATTTAAGACATTTAAATATTTAACACCTTTATGCCCTCGGTTCTTTTTCCAATTGTTCCTATTATTTAATTGTTATATAAGTATTTTTTTAGCGATTTGTTTTAACCTTGTTTTACGCAAATGATTTTCCGCAGCAAGTTTTGATATTTTTAAATAATGTCGAGTTTTGACCGTTGAGTGAAGTTTCAAAAAAAGTTTCCCAGAATGTCTTAGTTCTGTTCAGTGTTGTGAGTAGCGAATTGGGTTTACAAAAATTTGGGGTGTTACATTAGTGGACCTCCATTCAATATTGACTTCTTCAACTTCTTTTTGGACATAAACATAATGGCCTTAGCCTTCCCTTCCTTCATCACTTTGTAGTCTTTAGCAATTTGGTCTGGAGGGAGAGGTGTCAACTTGATGATCTTGCAACCAAACTTGAAAATGTAAAAGTTAGAGTAGCCATCATGTGAAACTCTTTGGTCAAATTGACATGTCTTGCCCAACAACAAGTGGTTTGCACTCATGGAAATAACATCACATAATACCTCATATGAGTATCCTCCAATAGAAAAATTCAAACAAACCCGCTTAGTTACCTTGACATTTTCTCGGTCGTTGAGCCATCTAAGTTTGTAAGGACTTAGATGTAATGTGGTTTCCAAATCGAGTTTCTTCACCAACTCCATGGAAGCTACATTGGTGCAACTACCTCCATCTATGATTAGGGAACACACTTTGTCTTTAATTAGGCATCTACTATGAAAAGTATTCTCTCTTTGGCGTTGATCCTCTCAGCTTTGCATAGTAAGTGTTCTTCGTATGACTAAGAGCAAGGGGCCCTCTCGAGCATTGAAAACCTCTTCTTGAAGTTCTTCCTCTTGGATAGCAAACTCCTCAACTTCTTCCTTGCTTTCAACTTCATTATAGGCTTCTCTAATAGTCATGACACGCCTGTTAGAACATTGAGAGGCAATGTGCCCAAGGCCAAGAGACTTGAAACGCTTGATCTCTCTAGTTCTTAGTTTTTGCATATCTCCAAGTGCTTTCTTTTCTTCTCCAACTTTGCGTGTTGCACCCTTCAAAGCAAGGTTCTTTTCATCAAATGTAGTCGGCTGCTTGTTTGCTAGAGTTGTAAACTGAGAAACAACCTCCTTCCCTTTTCTTTTCTTTTGTCTCTCCACCTTTAGAGCCAATTGCACAACATCATCCAAAGTTACATAGGATTGTAGTATTACTATGTCTCCAATATCTCTACTCAACCCCTTGATGAACCTTGTGATTGTTTGCTCCTCATTCTCCACTAATTCACTTCGGATTTTGAGGACATTCCAATTCAGTTAAGTATTTTTCTACTGACGAAGAACCTTGCTTCAAATTTAGGACTTGTAGGTGAAGTTCTTGCCTATAATGTTGAGGAATAAATTTGCCTCTCATAAGTGCCCTCATGGCCCTCCACGTTAGGATCTTCTCTTCACCTTGTCGTCTCCTTTTAATCTTCAAATTTTTCCACCACATGCTTGCATACCCCGAAAGTTCAAGGGAAATCATTTGTAACTTCACTTGCTCTGAATAGGTGTAATATTCAAACACCTTATCCACCTTCTCTAACCACTCCAAGAAGTCATGGTTATTGCAAGAACACTTAAAATTGGTAATAGATACTTTGACATGCCTTTAATCATCATTAGGCCCGCTCCTAGGCCTCGGATTCAAAGGTTCCTCTACATTAAAATGCTCCTCATTAAATTCATCTATAGTGTCTTCATGATCAATTTGGTCTTGCAATTATTGTTGGATTTGTTGTTGGAATTTTTGTAACGCCCCCGAACCCGCCCTGGCTCGGTACGCTACTTTGCTCATACTCACCACATTTAAAATGTAATTTAAAATAATTTTCAATAAAATTTTAACTCGATTTTTTGAGTTTTTCAAACCCTCGAAGACGGTTGGAAAACGTGCATAACATACTCCTCATTAAATTCATTTATAGTGTCTTCATGATCAATTTGGTCATGGAATTATTGTTGGATTTGTTGTTGGAATTTTTGTAACGCCCCCGAACCCACCCTGGCTCGGTGCGCTACTTTGCTCATACTCACCACATTAAAAATGTAATTTAAAATAATTTTCAATAAAATTTTAACTCGATTTTTTGAGTTTTTCGAACCCTCGAAGATGGTTGGAAAACGTGCATAAAATACGTGTCAAACGTGTTGAAAAAGCTAGGGTTAAAACATATTTGAAACGGGAAAATTTTTAAAAATTCAAAGTTGGCACGCATGAGGCGCCAACACGCGCATCTAGTGCGCGCCCCGCGCAGCAGCGCACCACTCGGCACGAGGTGCCGATCGATCGGCGCAGGGCGCTGATCGACCGGCGACCTCTCAGGTCGCTCGATCAAAAATCACGAAATCTGCCGATCGATCGGCACTGGGCACTGCATGTGCCCAACTCGGTGCCAGCGCACCTCATGCGCACCACCAGCGCACCACCTTGACTCCATTCCATTTTTCACCACTTTTCTTCAAACCACACACCACCAATTCATTTAAAACTTACCTCAAACCCTTCCCGACATTTCCCACTACCCGACACGTAAAAATCTCAGAAAATCGACTCCAAAACGACAGCAAAAACGTGAAAACCAAAGTTGTTTACTATACAAAGAATTGAGCAGTATAACGACTAAATTTTCTTGAAACCAAAAACCTGAAAATCAAACATTTTAAATATGCATTCAAAATAACATCCACCAAGTTTATAACACCAACATTCACACCCAAGCAATTCCAACAAAATACCTATATACAATCAAAAATATATTCATCCCTCACAACCCAGAAATCCATGGTCGCGACGCCCCAATGATTTTCTGCACCAGCGTACCCCGTGCGTCAACGACTGCATCCTAGTCCTGGGTTCCCTCATTGATCTCACCTGTATATACGTCGTCACCTACACCACATAACACAAAATGTAAGTCTAATGCTTAGCTAGTAGGGGATAATGAATGCAAACACATGCAATGAACACACATCCTAATACATGCAGTTTCTAACTCTTGGTTGTGCTCATTTCATTTTTCATTGCATTAGTTTTTCCATAAGCCGTGTGGATCAAGTAGGCACACATCTCATAACTGTCTAAGACGGCCACACCTTGATCCAACCGAGCAAAATCGAATGGTACACATCCCATAACTGTCTAGGACGACCATACACGATTTCCCTCCCCCACATCGATCGTAGAATCCTATAACTGTCTAGGAGTTCATACTCAAAATGCCTTAATTATTTTAGTCATACATCTCTCATAGAGTCCCCTCTGGGTGCTACACTCCAGCACTTATTCCTGACAAGGCAACTCTATTCAAGACCAAGTTTGCAGTTCTTTTATCTTGTTACGTTTTCGCTCACAATTCACAACATGCACCAAACTCGTTTTCATAGCGTAAGACGCGATGCATGACACACACACAATATTCAAACACACACCAATCAATAAACCCTACCATTCCGTGGTGTAGGCCTGAAGGCAATAAAAACACGCAGTCTACTACTTACCTGGGTTTCCGGCGCTTGTTTGCTCACTTCGACTACACTAAATGATCGCTCATCAACCTAACAATTATAGGAAAACCACTTAGCAACATTCTAAGGAATTCTAAGAAATTATCTACCCAAAAACTAACCACAATTCAATCAAAATTTAGAACATAACACTTAAACTTGAAATTCCTACAATTTTAGTGTCTAAACTTCAATCGGCAATCACTTATTCATTTTTCAACGGATTTAGACGTTCAACCACATTCTGTAAACCTCTACACGTCTACTATCTATTGAAACAATCAAATTCAACAACCAAACACCATGGTCAATTCAAAATCACAGAAACAGAATCGACGACCAAAGTCTCAAAACCGGTTTCTAACAAACTCTCACCACTTCTCTAATCTAACCCTAAAAACAACCTAAACTAACATATCTAAGGTTTAAACCACTAAATTTAGGAAGAAAACTAGCCAATGAAAGAGGAAATTCGGACCTCTCAATTAGGGTTTCCCAAACCCTAACCAAACTCAACAAAAACACCTCCAAAACAACAAAAATCTTCACCTAATTGCATTACCAACAAAACTCAACTAAAAACTAACCTTAATCTCAAAGAACAAGTGAAGAAGAAAGGAGGAAGATGACCACTTTACACTTTATATCTCTATCTCCCTCTTTTCTTTATTTTTACACCATTTTATATATTTTTTTTTCAAAATTACCACCAAATTAACTAAAATTTGAAACAAACCACTTTCTTCTCTTATCCTCTCCTCACTCACGTGAATATCCTCACAAACAACATTTCCCTCCAACATTTACCTTATTTTAGGGTTTTCCATCAAGTTTTCTCTTCCAACCTCCACTTTCTAACTTAATTTGCTAGGAGTCCCCTAACATAACCTAATCTAGGCTACGTACGTTAGAGGAAAATTTTCGGGTGTTACAATTTTTGTTGCATGAGATCCAACATATTTGTTAATGCATCAAGTTTATTTGCATAGCCAGATTACTCTCATTTGTTAGTGGTGGGGTGGTTGCTTGACAAGTGGATTCACAGTTTTGTGCATTGAGGGCATTACTTCTTGTCATCATGATAAGAAGAGTTAAACTCCAACCAAATAACGAATTAGAAAAGAAAAGGACTTTGACACCAAATGACACACTTCCAATGGGGAATTGGAAGGGTAGAAACTCACTTGGATATAACTCACCAAGTTAATGGAGGCAACTTAAAGTAAGCTTCAAATCCGTGAAGATAAACTTCAACATAAGTTTATGATTTTTTTTTTATAATTCAAAGATTTAATACAACTTAGCTCTGAAGGGTATTAATCCCCCATAGTCCCAAAATGCAAATTACTAAAATAACCTTAAAGGAATAAATGTGTTGGCGAGTGGCACCACCTCAAAGGTATCATTTTGCAAAGAAACCTCTTCAATTGGTAACTCATGGTTTCCCATGGTTACGCTTCAACTTTCCAAGGCCACCATCTTCACGTTAGCACTATTCACACACTCGAAACACAAGACAACAAATACATGTACTCACTTGGCCAAATAATTGGATCGGTCGAGAGAGGAATACTAAATGACTATGATTTAAGTCCACAAACAAAACAAATACAATTCCAAAAACATGAAGACATAACATAAATTAAAAAGATCATAATAGATGGTCTTCAAGACAAGAGGTCGAGTTTGATGCAAAGAGCTTAGCGGTCTCCACAAAGGCCCAATGCGTAGCCAAGCATGGCACGCTCTTCCTCCATTGGTGGTGCACGGGCTCCTCCTCATGTAGTATTAGGCCTTCTAACTTAACAAGATGTATGGACTTCTCCTGTCCATGATTGATGGGTCTCTTCTAAGTTATCATAAAAAGAGGTACTTGCAAAATTAATAAACAAGTTAGGAAGCTTCTTGGATCAAAATTGTGTGACGGACCTAGAAGCACATCACAAGAAATGAGCAATAGTCTTAAAGAAAGCGATCGTACCGTCAAGAACATTTTTGCCAGTTTGATCAAGAGCCTCGATCCCAGTAACTGCATAATCTTGTCTAGTAATCTTCTTTTTCTCTTTCCTATTACTATCAAACCACCCCTTGACGAATTAGGAGTTGATTCTCCAATATAGCTAGAAGATCATGTGGGAGTGCAAGTATAGGCAAAACTCTGTTGATACACTGTAACGCCCCGAGTCTCCACGACCCGATCAGCTACAGGGACTACCCTGGCTAACACGACTCTCTCAACTATCTCATTCGGTTAAACTTCCAACTCTGGAAATACCTTCTAATAAAACTCATGCTGCGGAATTTAAAACTAACCTCTCGAAGTTCTCTTATAACTTATCTAGCTGCCTAGACTCACTAATTTCCCTTAATCCTAACCGTTAGACTTCACGGCATCCTCCCCCAAAAATTTCGGCAGAGTAACGCCTGAAAATGGCGCCCCCAAAATGCTAAGTACCTGCATAAAAATTAATCCTCAACCAAATCCATAATATTCCTACTCATCTAACCAACATACGAAATCTCCAGACAATTATCATATCAATAAGGAAGACTGTACTACCGACCCAAAATGAGGAAAATCCAGAGTATCGGGTGACACATCACCGTTAACTATAACTATATACAACGAATACACAATACCCCACCCCCCCCCCCCCCAAAAGAAATAAAAAGGAGTCCTACTCCCTAATCAACACTGTGCCACGGCTCCTCCTGGGTCGGGTCGCCCTAACACTGCCATCAGCCGGGGCCCTGGTCTCACGTCACCAACTGCCATCTACTCCTAGTCAGGCTCTCGGTACTCACCTTCCTTCTCAGCGGTACCTACACCACAGGACACACGGTAAACTCAAAGCTTAGAAAGTAGGGTGCTGAAAATAAACATGAAGCATGAAAACTGGTTACGCAATCCTAACACATGCACGTCTTTACACACGTTGTCATCACCTTACCACATCGCATCTCACCGAGGTATGGAATGCAACCGCACCGGGCAGTCGGTCCGTACATCGCACTATTTACCGGCACGTCGCCGCCGTCACGGTTCCTCTAGGAATAGGGCCCATGAGTCACACCTAAATCCCCTGCCTCGACTCAAAATGCAACCGCCCGAGACAGTCGGTCGACGACTTCATATACACACCATATCACAGACGTATACAATATCCTACCACCTCCTACCATACCCGTACTCATTTCATTTTCGTACTCATTCTTATTCAATTCGTTCATTCTCTTTCTTCTTACTCTCCGGTGCAAGTCCCACCTGGAATTCATGAAGCACATCTCTTCCGGCCCGAGTCCAACCTAGAATTCACGGAGCACATCTCCTCCAGCCCGAGGCCAACCCAGAATTCATGGAGCACATCACCATCCGACCCGAGTCCCACCTGAAATTCGCGGAGTACCTCACCTTCGGCCAGAGTCCAACCCGAAATTCATGGAGCACATCACCCACCGGCCCGAGTCCCACCTGGAATTCGCAAAGTACCTCACCTCCGGCCAGAGTCCAACCCAGAATTCGCAGAACACATCACCCTCCGGCCCGAGTCCCACCCGGAATTTGTGGAGTACCTCACCTCCAGCCCGAGTCCAACCCAGAAGTCGTGGAGCACATCACCTCCAGCCCGAGTCCCACCCAGAATTCATGGAGTACCTCACCTCCGGCCCGAGTCCAACTAGAAATTCACGGAGCACATCACCCTCCGGCTCGAATCCCACCTAGAATTCGCAGAGTACCTCACCTCTGGCTCGAGTCCAACCCGAAATTCACGGAGCACATCACCCTCCGGCCCGAGTCCAATCTGGAATTCGCAGAGTACCTCACCTCTGGCCCGAGTCCAACCTGGAATTCATGGAGCACATCACCCTCTGGCCCGAGTCACAGCCAGAATTTACGGAGTACCCCACCTCCGGCCCGAGTCCAACCCAGAATTTATGGAGCACATCACCCTCCGGCCCGAGTCCTACTTGGAATTCGCAGAGCACATCACCCTTCGGCCTAAGTCACACCAAAAATTCATGGAGTGCCTCACCTTCGGCCCGAGTCAAACCCAAAATTCGCAGAGTGCCTCACCTCCGACCCGAGTGCAACCCGGAATTCGCGGAGCACATCACCCTCCGGCCCGAGTCCCACCCAAAATTTGAGGAGTGCCTCACCTCCGGCTCTAGTCCAACCCAGAATTCACAGAGTGCCTTACTTCTGGCCTGAGTCCAACCTGGAATTCGAAGAGCACATCATCCTCCGGCCCGAGTCCCACCAGAATTCGCGGAGCACATCACGTCTCTTAGTTAATTACGTACATTAGGATTCGTTCACTCTTCACCATACCACACCACCCATAACGTACCACAACATTCTCAACAAATAAACCGCAACGTACTAAACAAACGCACCACGACATACGTGACAACCATACCACATATACACATACAATGCAACGACATTCAAGCAATCCTACTAAACTATGATGTAGGCCCGAAGGCAAAGCACAAGCAAACATTACTTACCTGGCTTCTTTACTCGCTGGGGATGCTCGATTTCCTGTCCACCTACGGCTCGATTTAAGACAAAAATTCAAATTTTATTAGACTCAAGCTTACGCTCACCAATTCATTCTCAAACTACTATTTCTAGCCTAACCCAACTAAAACTCAATTAAACGAGTCACTAATTTAGTTCGGTTAAAACATCCCAAAACTTTAGAAGCGCATAATTTTCACATTGGTTATCAGAA
The DNA here is from genome assembly GCA_022432975.1 of Begonia masoniana. NCBI lineage: Eukaryota > Viridiplantae > Streptophyta > Magnoliopsida > Cucurbitales > Begoniaceae > Begonia > Begonia masoniana. The sequence continues at coordinate 15,171,833 of CM039507.1, read as the reverse complement.
TCAAACGATTTCCACGACCACATACTCCCCTAATAACCTAGTTTAACATTCTAGGAGAGAATTTAAAACCAATAAACGTAGCTAGGTCAAAACCCCCAAAAACAGAACTAGTTTTTAAAGCTCAATTTTATTTTTTTCGGTTTATCAACAAATCTCGCTCAATTCCTCACTAATCTATCACATTCTAACCTATTAAGCATAATTTAACACAATTTGAGGCTTCCAATTCAGAAATCCCGAACTCACAGAACTCCCACTCATGGTTTTCGTCCTGAAAACCAGGGTACCACAGCCCACTGATGATCACCCATCTCTCATCTCTAATTTCCCCACATTTTCGTCACAAATCAACCAAATAATCGACCCAACTCGCAGACCACACCTCGGTCAATTAGCATAGAGGAAACAGGGAGGAGATGTAACACCCGACATTTCGGCCAGGTGATTTTCTGACCATTTTCATTGTCACCCTCTTATTTTTCCTTTATGATTTAAATTTAATGTTAAGACAAATTTATTACAAGTTGAGTAAAACTAGGTTAGGTGGCAGTTTTGTAATTAAAGCTGATGGATTGAGTATAAAGAGAAAATGGAAACCTTAAACCTCATTTATTACCACTGTAGCCGACATTCCCTCTCGGCGATTTCTTCCCTCCCAAGTTCTTGCTCTCGGCTACTAGAACTTTCCTTTACCGACGGCTGGTTTCAGCTTGCCTTTCCTCTACGAATCCATATCCGAGGTATACATTGACATTGTGGCTATCTATTAGTTTGTTACCCTGTTCTCAGCTCGGCATTTGAGTTTCGGTCTTTATCAATGGTCGTGTGATATTAGAACATTGTGTTAACTGAGTGTGGAAATGTCATCCCAAATCGATTCTGAACATTTTTTTTTAGTAACCAACTCGGATTTAATCAATGGTAAAACCTGTCCACCTAGTTTCGGATTTCAGACTGCAGTGTGTCAAACAGAGGAATCGGAGTATTTAGGAATGACCTTAGTTATTAGAGTCCTAGGACGATTTATGATTAGAGCTATTAGGACCTTTGTTTAACTACTGTAATGTACATGTTCTAGGTGAAGAAGTTTAAAGGGAAGAAGCTCGGATTGCTAAGGAATCCAGGTAAGTGAATGTATTAAGATTTCCGGCCACTAGGGCCCTACACCGCAAGGGTATTAGGAAATCATTGAGATGTTAGTCTGTTGATTATGATTAGTCATTACTATGATATGTAGAATTGGTGTAAGAAGATGTTAAGTTACGGGATGTTTTGCTTGTCCTTATGATATAACTTCTCTCTACGAATTCATGTCTATGCACTGTGTCTACGTTATGTTTAAGTTGAGAACATGAAAAACATATGTAACTATGATTATGTGCAGAACGGGGGAAAAGACTATGATAAGTATGACTCGCGAAATCTCCCACTGGGGGAGGCCAAGTTAATGATATGCATGACTCGTGGATTCTCCCACTGGCGGAGGCCGAGTTGATGATATGTACAGCTCGCGAATTCTCCCACTGGGGGAGGCCGAGTGATGTATTATGATTGCCGCGATAGGCAAATGACTATGTACCCCTGCCTTCCTCCCTCGTCTCCTGCCTTAATATATGCCATGAAGATAATGAAAATGAACATGAATGAAGAAAGGTTTATGAACTTGTGTTCCTTAATTTGTGCACTCATGTATATCTATCAGTATGCATTCCTTACTAAGCATTAGGCTTATAGTTGAACCTTATGGTGTAGGTGAAGAAGGTTCAGGTGAGGATACTATGTTCAAAGAGGATGCTTAAGGCTGGTTGCTGGAGGAAGCTCAAATGACAGTGCAGGATTGGAAAGGCGATTCATGACCCCTGGTAAACGTTTTATGATTTCTATTAAGATAATGGATATGACAGTCTAAATAGATTAAGGCTAATTTGGAACGTTGAATCTTGAATTTGTCTGGTCTAATTATTGAATCTGAGGATTTTTAAAAGATTGTTGTCTAAGTCTTCCGCTTTGTGTATTTTGGATGAGATCATGTTTCTTACTTTTGAGGTTTATGGTTACTAGGTTATGATTCGGGTGAGTTATGGTAAGTTCTATTGGGTGAAGATGATAAAGGTTGTAGTATTTTCTGTCTTGTGATAGGAGTTGGTTAAGATAGTCTTCCGGCTGACGTCATCGGCAGATGCCGAAGGATTGTAGTTGGATGGTTTAGTCTTCCGGCTGACGTCATCGGCAGATGCCGAAGGATTTTAGTTGGATGGCTTAGTCTTCCGGCTGACGTCATCGGCAGATGCCGAATGTTAGTAGATTGATGGTTTAGTCCTCCGGCTGACGTCATCGGCAGATGCCGAAGGATTGAAGTTGGATGGCTTAGTCTTCCGGCTGACGTCATCGGCAGATGCCGAATGTTAGTAGATTGATGGTTTAGTCTTCGGATGACGTCACCGGTAGAAGTTGTAAATGTTATCTTGTTGTTTAGTGACCGGTGGATGTCACCGGATGATGCTTTTAATTGAGCACGCGAGGTCCACGTGCCCACCGGAAGATGTCTCCTTTTAGGCGGTATTAAGCGAGACACGCGTAATGCACGTGATGACCGGACGATGAAATTTCTGAGGGTTGCCAACACATGCAACCCATGCAAACCCGAGTAGAATTATGTTAAGAGGGTTTAGGGCATTTCTCCTTTGCCCGAATTTCTCAAGAAACCGATGACCGAGTCTAGTCGCTCGACTCTGTGAAACTCTGAGCCGACGAGGCGTAGAAGGTCGAACACGAGAGGGTTCGTCTTCCTTGATGGTTCTACGTCTCTGTTTCCAGTTAGGAAAGAAAATAAATCAAAAAAAAACATATAATATAATATGTAGTAAGTGAATGTAAAAGTAAAAGTCAAGCTAACGATTAATGAAAGATTATGAACACGTGACGGCTCCTGGCCGGGGGTCGTTACAGGAGAAGCTACCTGTTTTCGGTCGGGTCTAGCGCGAAAAAGCCGAACCACGCTCTGGCTTCAGCTCGCCAGAGTAGTGGAACACCGGCGTCCTTCTCCTTCTCGTCGATCGTCGGTGAAAATGCGCTCGGGCTCTCTCTTCGGGAGCTCGGGCTGCAGAGAACTGAATGGTTTCTTCGTGAAGCCATTCGGTTTTCTCTTTTTTTTTGTTAACTAAATTACTAAATCTCCCTCGCGTGTTTGAACTTCCGTATTTCTGTTAAGTTTGCATCCTCTCGACCTATAATTTTGGAAATCCTCTTCCAAATAAAATCCTAAGTTTTAATAAGCTAATTAGCCTATTAAAATCTCTCACGAAAATTCTAACAAGACTTTTAATTTATTCGGTAAAATTTTCGGGTTATTACATACACAGTAACACTAAGATGCTACTGATATTGATATGGCAGCATATAACCAGTCGACTGCAGAGGAGCAAATGTTTGTGATTAGATACTATGCTGATTTATCTAGAAAATCTTATCTAGCCCTAAATCAAGACCTAGGGGGAACTTTCAGAGTCGATGTTAAGTTTTCTCGGGAAGGCCTCTTATTGATGGGGCATTTCTTCCTCAAATCCCAAGTTGTGTTGACAAATATAAGGACCTGAATTTCGATTGCTGAAAGAACCTCAACCACATTGTCCATTGTTACCACTCTAAATGTGCCCACCTTTGCGATGTTCTTTCTTCTTATCCTTTTTTTCCATCCTTCTATCCACTAGTTGCTCTTTATTTCCCTTCCCTTTATATACTCCAAATAACTAATCATGGTCGACCTAACCTTGTTGAGCAGCAACCATCATCTCAGAAATATTATTGAACTCTGAAACAGAAAGTCGAGAGAGGATCTTAAGTCTTAAGTTCATCTAAAATTTTGTTGTTCTTTTCATGAGGTCCACTTTTGTAATATACTAGGAAAGCTCCAAAACTTTGGATGACATTCCAGAACAATGTGATCCTCTTGAGAAGGATTATGATAAAAAGCCAACATGTTCTACTTATTACCTGCATTGTAGTAATTATCTCTGAAAAAAATTTGAATCACATCAAGCTCATCTCACTGACAAGGTAATCCAACTTCGGTGACTTCTACCACATTGCAATCATCTTCTCAAAATAAAATATTGCGAGGCCAACTCTATAATCACCCGGAACCTCAATAGCATCTATATTATTCACCATAACACTCATCCAATTCTTTGCGGCCAATGGATCTAGTTCACATTCAAAAATTGGCTAATTCAACGTTTTAGCTCTCTGAAATTATCCATATGGCGAAATATCAAATTTTACACCCAGTGGTATCTTGGCAAACTCTGAAGTGTATCCCTCAAGGCTCTCAGACAGCCAGACGGTTGAGACTCGGTAGTTTGCACTGTCAGTGTTGCAGGTGCACGTATTCTATGAGCTCTTCTAAAAGGCATTTTTAAAAATTTGAAAAATTCTCGATGCAAATTAGGACACGTCCTTAAATACGAAAGTTGCAAAATTCTTTGAAATGTCACTCTATGCATCTTATAGATGTCACTTTTCAAGATGATAACCTGACTCTAATACTAAAATTTCTATCACTCTCCAAAGCAGACCCGACACGAAACGAGGAATGAGCAAACTCAGAAATGGGTCGAGTCGATCGACCCTTAGCTTTAATTATCTTAAATACTATAAAGGAAGGCTTAAATAACAAGCCAATGTCCAAACCACAGAGCTACCAATAAGGTCCAACATGTGACATCAAAATAATGCAGCAGCATAAGTCTTAATGTCAAAAAGAAACAAAAATTAAAAATGGTTTTAACAGAAGTATGAAACTACTCCCAACGTCATAAAAAGTCTCTCGAACAAGAAAATAAAGATATTAAGAAATAAAAGGGGTAGCAAAGCTTAGTCCTAAGTCAAAAACTAATGGTTTATCTGACTAAAATCTAAATGAGGAGTCTTTTGGGATGAATCAACTTAACTCAAGAAGGATAAAATTTATATTCAACATTTATTATGAAGAAATATGGAGGACATAATCAAGTTCAAAAGACTATTTATAAATCACATATATAAAACAAGTAGTAGGGCAAACATTAAAAACATTCCACTATATAGTGGTACATGTAAAATGTGGGTTCCACTTTATATTAAAAAAATCTTAATAAAAATAAAGTCACTCATGAACTCCGAGCATAATATGTCATAGACATATTAATAATGGCGTACTCAAAGATCACTATAGCCACAAAATAAGACCCTGATCAGGTTTAGAATTTTGCGCCTAGAGACCCAGAATAATCAGTTGTCTCATTACTCTAGTTAACACAAACAAACACATGTTTCAATAGTCGAATGTGTGTAAAGAAAACAAGACTGCTTCATGGGTGGATCAAACTTTGTTCACACTGCCAAGTTGAACAAAATAAAATGTGCATGCTCAAAGTAAATACGACTAGTGAAAATATACACATAGTATAGTAAAACCGACGAGCCATAAATTGGACACGTCATTTTATATGAGAGTATGTCTCAAAAAAAAATTTTAAAAACAATGATACAACATATAAAATAAACCTCTACCTCACAACGACCAAAAGCCAAAGCAAATAATATGGAAGTTCAAGAATCCAGGAAGATCCAATATTTTTGAGCCTCGATATCTAATGTCACACTATCACAAATGGGTTTGAAACTCCACATTTTAAAATTAAAAATTTTAGGCCCAAAGTCATGTGCCACGGATTCGTCATCTTTAAAAAATTCGATAGAGTTCTTCTAACAAAATTTCAAGTTTCTATTTTGTAGGAGGATCTTATTATGAAGCCATTAAAGACATCAAATCATGTGGAAAATTCTTGGTGGACATTATCTTGGTGAGCCTAAATGGAAGATGTAGCTCACGTCGAAGGATTATTCGAATTTCCAAAAAAATATGTCTTCAAATTGACGTTCGAGGAGTATTTGCAATATTTGGTAGCCTTACTTATTTGTTTTGGAAACATGTGCTTCATAAAGAATATAGCTAACATCTCAAGTTTCTAGAATGTGTTGAATCGAAGAAATTGGACTTCATTTGCATGGTCAACCAGACATATTATAGAGAGGCTTTTTCTCACAAAGAAGTTTGAGCCCATGGCCAATTCTAGAAGACTGCGTTAGGGAACATTGTGTTTATTTTGAGTCTTTGCTGAATATTATGCTTTAATATTTTTTAATTTTGATTGTGAGGACAATTTAGTGAGGAGGAGAGAACCACATGGCAAGAGATGACCATAAAGTGCTTTATGTGCTAACAGAGGCAACCACTTGATCACAAGCCAAGAGTTCATCTAATTTGTGTACTCATGTTATAGGTGATGTACTCATGTTATAGGTGATGCGATTGATTTTTTGATGTGCTTCAATTTAAAGGACAAACACAAACACTAGTTCTCTGGGCTGAACAACAGATTTGACCAACAAATCCCTAGATTCCAATGTGCATATTCAGTTTAAGTCTAAAAAATCTAAAAATTTAACATAAATGCACCCTGAATGTGATGAGGCTAGCCTCCAAATTTCAGAGGCTAATTCAATGTTGTTAAAATGTTATGGACGAATGACTGCTTGTTAGTCCAATGAGGGAACAAAATAGCAACTCTCAGGTTTGACACCTTTATGGAAGAAGGGTTTGACACCTTTATGGAAGAAGGAAACTCTAACTGGCTTGGATGAGAGTTGAATACAACCTTCCTTATGATTCTCCACGCCAATGAAGGGAGGAGGAAGGCTGCAAAAGAAATATAACCACTTTGGCTCTCACAAAATGAAAATACAAGAACACACTCAATGCTTCTCAGATGTAACTCACCAAGTAACACGGTTTGGAAGCTTCAAAGAGCTGAAAGCAATCTTCTATGTTTTCATTCAAAAATGGCCCTGAAGGGAGGCTAAAAAATGGTATAAATATCATGTCTCCTTCTTACAATTTAGGGTTTGGAGACTACTAAGAAGAAGAGCTAAAAGTGGAAGGGAACTCGACCACATGGCTAATGAAATACACCCTTGTCTTGCCATTTTAGTCAAGCCTCCTCTCTCCCTCTAAGGGTCATTATCATGTGGTCCCTCTTCTTTCAAAATGTAGCTCTATTCCATCCATCACATGTTTAGCAAGTCCATGCTACATAATCACCACAAAATACTAAACTTCTAAAGAATAATTTAAAAGTATGTTTGTATTACACTATTTGTCACAAGGAAGTCAAATTCCTCCTTCATTTCTTGGTGTGGCCGAGGAGTACTCCCATGATAGTAAGTGAAAAGTTTCTCCATATATAGGGTACTTGGCCCCATCCTCAAGTTTTCAAAGGATTCTTTATCTACAAAAAGAGAACACTCGTTAGTTAATGGCTCGGTCATGGCCAAGGATTTTGCTCATGATCTAGTGATGGCTCCTCTTGGCACATCATCCTCCCTAGGTGATTGAAGATTTGACCTCAAATCTGAATGTGCTTTTTCTTCTTACTCGATCTCTTCGCCAATGTATGGGAATAGGTCTTGTACATTGAAAGTAGCGGATACTCCGTATTCTCCTGGTAATTCAAGCTTATATGCATTATTTTTTATCCTCTCCACTATCTTAAACAATCCATCGGCCCTCAGGAGAAGTTTCAATTTTCCTTGCTTAAGAAACCTCTCCTTCTTCAAATGGAGTCATACTAGATCGCCTTCTTTGAAGATAACTTCTTTCCTACTGTGCTTGGCGTGCTTGGCGTAGGACTCATTCTTCTTTTGGATGTGCTTCTTAACCTTCTCATGCAAGGTTCTCACTTGTTCAGCTTTACTTGCTCCAGTAGGATTGACCATGTCTTTTATGGGTAAAAGAATAAGGTCTAGTGGTGTGAGGGGGTTAAATCGGTATACTATCTAAAAAGGGGTCATTTGAGTAGAGTTGTGCACACTTTGATTATAGGCAAATTCAATATAGGGAAGTTGTAAGTCTCAATCAGAGAGCTTCTTGCCCACTATACTCCTTAGCAAAGCACCCATTGTTCTATTCACCACCTCGGTTTGTCCGTCAATGTAGTGGTGAAATGATGTACTAAATAGTAGCTTGGTGCCAAATTTACCCCAAAAATTCTTCCAAAATGCACTCAAGAATTTGGTGTCTCTATCTGACACAATGAACTTTGATATTTCGTGCATGCACACCACTTCCTTAGAGAATAGTTTGGCTATGTGGCTAGAGTCATCCGTCTTAGAACAAACTATGAAATGAGCCATCTTTGAAAATTGGTCTACTACCACCAAAATTAACTCTTTTGAATTAGGTGTGTGAGGAAGCCCCTAGACAAAGTTCATGCTCACCTCTTCCCAAGAGTGACTAGGAATCGGTAAAGGTAAGTAGAGTCCTTAAGGAAGAACTCGGCTCTTTGCCTTCTTACACACTATCCATTTTTCCACCACTTTATGCACATCTCTAAGTAAACGTGGCTCATAAAAGTGTTCTTTGAGAGCTTTGAAAGTCTTCTTTTCTCCAAAATGACTTGCTAACCAGTCCCGTGAGATTATTTAATTGAAGACTCTCGAATTCTTCCACTTGGAATGCATAATTTTTCTCCTTTGAAGAGGTATCCATTCATCAAATAATAGCGACACTTGGTCTTGTTCTTACTTAATTCATACCAATGGTTAAAGTCTTGGTCTCCTTTGTAAGCTCTCTTGATCCAGTCAAAATCCAAGAATCTAGTATTCAATTTGGTTAGAAGGACATACCTTCTAGAACCTGCATCGGCCACCACATTTGTTTCCCCCTTCTTGTATTTGAAGATGTAGGGGTAACGCTCAAGAAATTCCACCCATTTAGCACGTCTCCTATTTAGCTTTCCCTGGCTCTTGATGTGTTTAAGAGATTGGTGATCGGTGTGGATAATAAAATTCTTCAAGAGAAGATAATGTTGTCAAACCTCAAAGGCCAAAATGACGGCTAGAAACTGCCTGTCATACGTAGATTAGTTTAAAGTAGTCCCTTTGAGCTTCTCACTAAAATAGGCTAGTGGCATGCCCTCTGGCATAAGCCATGCTCCAATCCCTATTCCGGAAGCATCACATTCTGCTGCAAAAATCTTGTTGAAATCGGGTAGTACAAGGATAGGGGCATGACAAAGCTTCTCATTGATTAACTCAAAGTTTTGTTGACAAGTTTGAGTCCAACGAAATTTCACTCCATTCTTGGTGCAAACAGTCAAAGGGGACACAATCGAGCTAAAGTCCTTAATAAATCTCCTATAAAATGAAGCTAAACCATGAAAGTTTCTTACCTCTGAAATTCCTTTTGGGGTCAACGAATCCTTTATAGCTTCAATTTTGGATTCATCCACTTCCATGCCTTCTTTTGTAATGATAAAATAGAGAAAATGAACCCTCCTTGAGATTTCCATATAATTTGGCATCTCTAAGAGTATCATATAAGACTTTAAGATTATCCAAATGTGAGTTGAGATCCACACTATATACCAAAATGTCATCAAAATAGACCACCATGAATTTTCTCAAGAAATCTTTAAGAACAAAATGCATAAGTTTCGTAAATGTACTAGGGGCATTAGAAAGGCCAAAAGGCATCACTAACCATTCATAGAGGCCATACTTAGTTTTGAAGGCCGTTTTCCCCTCATCTCCTTCTGTCATCCAAATTTGATGATAGCTACTTTTCAAATCTACCTTGGAGAAGATTGAAGCCCCATTAAGTTCATCCAACATGTCTTCAAGTCTAGGAATGGAAAACCTATACTTGATGGTAATTTGATTGATGGCTTGACTATCAATGCACATCCTCATAGTCTCATCCGTCTTTGGAACTAATAGTGTAGGAACCGCATAAGGGCTCATGGATTCTCTGATGTAACCCTTCTCACCCTAGATGTGGTTAGGCTAGCCTCCAAATTTCAGAGGCTAATTCACTGTGGTTGAAAAGTTATGGACGAATGACTGCTAGCTGGTCTGAGGAGGGAACAAAACAGCACCTCTCGAGTTTTGCACCTTTATGGAAGAAGGGTACTCCAACTAGCTTGGATGAGAGTTGAATACAACCTTGTTGATGATTCTCCACACCAATGAAGGGAGGAGGAATGTTGCGAAAGAAGTATAACCACTTTGGCTCTCACAAAAATGAAAACACAAGGACACACTCAATGCTTCTCGAATGTAACTCATCAAGGAACAATGTTTGGAAGCTTCAAAGAGCTTAAAGCAATATGCTATGTTTTCATTCAAAAGTGGCCCTGAATGGAGGCAAAAAGATGGTATAAATATCATGCCTCCTTCTTACAATTTAGTGTTTGGAGACTACTAAGAAGAAGAGCTAAAAGGGGGAGGGTACTCGGCCACATGGCTAGTGGAGTACATCCTTGTCTTGCCATTTTGGGCAAGCCTTCTTTGTCTCTCAAAGAGTCACTATCATGTGGACCTTCTTCTTTCAAAATGCAGCCATATTTCATCTACACGTGTTCAGCAAGTCAATGCTACATAATCACCACAAAATACTAAATTTCTAAAGAGTAATTTAAAAGTATGCTCGGGTTACACTATTTGTAACAAGGAAGACAAATTACCCCTTCATTTCTTAGTGTGGACGAGGAGTACTCCCATGATAGAAAGTGGAAAGGTTTCTCCATATCTAGGGTACTTGGCTCCATTCTCAAGTCATCAAAGGATGCTTCACCTACAAAAAGAGCACATTCGTTAGTTAGTGGCTCGGTCATGGCCAAGAATTTGGCTCGTGATTGCGTGATGGCTCCTCTTGGCACATCATGTCCAAATGGAGCTAGAGCCGAACACATAAGACAAGGAGAGGCCTTTGCACTTGTTGACATGGGAGCATCTTCAAGCCCAAACCAAACTTGAAGAATGAGCCAATGTTTCTCAAGATAATTTGAAGAAATCGATCATGTAGATTATCTCTTAATAACTTCTTTATTTTATTGTTGATGGTTGAACACTCTTAGCATTAGAAGTTTCATTTAATTGTGTTTTGTGGAAAAGGAGACCATTTGAAAATGACATTTGGAGAGAATGGTGTGTTTGCCAAAATTGGTCATGCATTCATGTACTCGGCTAGGTGTACTAACCGAACACACCTCCCTTGATCCCTCTTAGTAGCTGCTTTTTGGAACCCTAATTTTGTAAAGGAAATTGGTATTTAAACCACTCTTTTTAACTGCTGAAGGCAGCTTGGTTGAATAGAAAACAGAAGAATCATCTTCTTCCCAAAATCTTGAAGCTTCTCGGCATCAAGTCCACAATCCATCGGTGAGTTATATTCGATTGTTATTGTGTAGAGTTGGACTCCTTTTTTGTGAGTGTAGTGGTTTTCACGTTATTATCCCTTCTCTACCTCATGCCATTAAGGTAGAACATTCAACAGTGGTATATAAAGCTCTCTCCATAGCAAGTTGGAGTGCTCACCCTCAAGGAGAGCCAAGAGCCGAGGAAGTGTAACTTATCACTTTCTAGACCAACTAGCACCACATCATCCATATCATGCCATTCCCTTCGAGTTGAGCCCTAAGTTTTGGAGAGCCCCTTAGTTTTGGAGAGCATTTCCATCACATCCAGAGTAAGATTCCACTGAAGTTTTCACACCATTGGAGTTCCCTTGAAAAAGTTGTGCATTTGCAAAAGTGAGGCATTTCTCGGTCAAGTTGTTTTTCTGTAGCCTAGAGTTTGTGTGCCCCCCCCCCCCCCCCCCCCAACCACCATTTTCGTCCTTTGAAGTTTTGTTTCTTTTGTAAGAGCTATGAGTGGAAACTCTAATTTTCTTGCAGACATTATTTATACCCTCCTTAAGATTTGTAATCTTCAACTTTGATGAATGAAAAATCGTGGTGAAGTCTTCTTTTTCCAAACTTGAAGTTTTCTTCAAGTTGTCTCCCTCTTTCTTGGTGAGTAATATCCAAGTTGATTGTGTGAAGAGTGAATCGATCCTATGTGAGTGTAAGTGGATTGTACTTCTACTACATCATTCTTCTCCTCTCTTTGTGGAGTGGAGAAACCTATAAATCACGTAGAAACTTTCAAGTCCAACCATTGAAGTCGCAACATCCCCAAGTTGGTGCAAGCTGTTTATCAAAAAATTACTTGTTCAAAGTCGAGCAGTCATCACTCCCACAACCTTATCTCTCCAACCACAACGATTGATGTTCTCATTTTTGGAGACAACAAACCTCACACGTACAGCTTTAACCAAACATAAGAATCGCATACATACCTTTTCATAATAGAGAATTATGCCTCTCCCAAGTTGACCCATTGTTCTCGGCCAGAGCAGTAATCGGAGCTCCGGCGACTTCCACTCCTTCTAGCATATCTTATGTTCCCTAGTGAGTCTTTACGTGATATTTGAAGGGCTCCTTCTTAACATTCAGGGCTAGACTCTGTAAAAATTTCAGCCCCAAAATTCTTGTATAGCTCAAGTTGTTGCTTTTCAAAGTTACTATTTGTTTCTAGCAAAACAACACAAATCAGATTTTCTTGATTGAAAAAAAAAATTGTCCAAAACAGGTATTAAGCTACGGTCAGCTCAACCGAGCCACGACTCCAAAATTTACCTTGAGAAACAATGGCTCAGCATCAAGCCACACTAACCTTCCCTTTCTTTCTAGACTCTACTATTTTTGGCAAGGCTAATTCCCATAAATTTAATAGTTTACATGGTTGAAATAAGACACGATTTACACCCATAAGTTGAAAATTTTGATAGAATGTTTAAGCATATTGGAATTGATAGATTGTGCATATTAGGAGGAAATTATTATGAGCAAATCATTAGGTTATTTTATTTGAATTTGTCTACTCATACTCAGCCTCTTGTAATCAAGAGTTATTTCTTTATATGGGTGATCAAGTTAAATCCAATGATCATTAATGAGTTGATTGGTTTTAATATGGAGAACCTAGTGAGGAACTTTTTAACGTGTCTTAAGATCTTGATTTTATTAAATAAAGGGAAGGATTGTAGCAGTTCTAAACATTTACCAAAATTCCAAAATTAGAGCTTAATACAAGCTGAAGTCCAAGGATTTGAATGTTAAGGACTGAGTTATTCATCATCTCATTCATACCATTTGGCCACAAGATGGACATCAAGACCATATGAGTTCCATGAATCTCTGTCTTATAGAAAATATCTATGATGGAAAGAGATTTAAACATAGCTACATGATTTTTCATCGTATGATCAATGTCTTCAACAATTGCACTAAATTTCTTCCATATAACCTTATTATGAAGAAGATTATTGAAAACCACGAGATTGTTATTCCTCTAGAAGAGGCGGACCTAACAGAATGTCACAACTCGGAGGTAAACCTAACAGACCCGATCCTCGTAGAGGAACCGATCACCCAGTTCAAGACTTGGTTCGCAGCGGAAGACTTGAACATAATCAAAGCCTAAAGATCCACACAATGATTACAAATATTAAAATAAATCGTTAATTAAAGAATAGTTCAATAAGGTCTAAACATCCAAAGATTAGATTTAAATAGTCTTATACAAGTTCAAATAAAAAGGGGTTCTCACCAAGAAGTTTATGAAACTCTCAAACAAGAAAAATAAATAAAAGGGTTAACTGTTTTCGATCTCTAGCCACTAACTACTATTATTCTTTCCTGCAAAAGGAGGGGGTCGTTTCTAATCAATCTCTTCTTCATCTTAGTCTTTCGTCTTACTATTCCAAAAAAAAGATCATATCTTTTGACCTAAGTTACGATTTTTTATTTAAAAAAAAAAACAAGAAAGAAGGGTTTGTATCTTCCTTGCAAAAGGCAAATTAGTAAAAAAAAAAAGGAAGAAAGAACTTCAATCTTTCTTGCAAAAGCAAAAAAAAAAAAAAAAAAATCCTTCTTTCTCTACAACCATGCTTAGTTCTAGTAGATTCTCAAATGCAATACATAAGCCACGAAGAGGCTGTAAGGAATAATACCGACAAAAACAAATCTACGAGAAGAAAGTTTCGTGGAGGAAGTTCAAACAACTTTCTTACATGATGATAGAGTGGTGTGAGAGGGCATAAGAGGTAAAGAAACAATAGTTAAATGAACAAGAAGTGAAATAAAAGGCCGAAGCTCGAGATAGAAGAAATTATTTTTCCTCTAAAAATCAAACTTTAAGAAGAAAAAGTAATTTTTCAAGAGTGCAAAGAACTTCACGAAGAAGAGCCACCAATCAAAGAGCACATAAAAGAGGAGGTTAGTTATCTTCAAAAAGATCCAATTTTTATAAAATTTCAACAAAAGGGATATAATTGTCAAATGGAGGAAATTTTCCAAGAAACCCATGAGGTTCACGAAGAAAAAGTGTTGTTCAACCATGACCCAAAAGAATCCAAAGTTGAGGTACAAAAGGTGAAAGAACTTGATGAAGAAAGTGAAGAAGATATTGTAATGTTGGCAATGGAGCAAGCACTTGTTACTTGTTCCAATGTTTTGATTTTTTATAACAATCTTAACTTCTTTTCTAGTGTGAATTTCTTTGTGTATAATCCAGTAGATTCAAGCACGAATCTCTTCGAAGGGAAAGGGAATTATACAAACTAAAAGAAGAGTTATGATGCATGAAGGTGGTCCTCGCAAATCATCACGGATTGGAGAGAGAAGCATAAAGATTCATGCAAGTTAGAAAGAGATAAAGATTCACCTGGGTTGGAAAAAGATAAATATCCACATGAATTACTTGGTGATGTGATCCAAGTTTAGGCCAAATTAAAGCCAAAGTTCAAGGATCCAATTGAAGATATAGGCAGCCCAATGACTAGAGCAAGAAACCAAAAATTTTTAGAAAATCTATTGGAGAAAGAGTGTGGCACACATGTACAAGTAGTAATTAAAAAGGAATGTGCAACTCACATGCAAATGCAAGAATTAAAAAACACATGTGTCATACAAATGCTTATGCAAGAATTAAAAACGACATGAATCATGCACATGCAAGTTCATGCAAATCACAAAGGGAATCATAGGCTAGCATGCAATCCATGAAGATCATGTCATATGCATTCAAATCAAGTTTCACATCACGTTT
The DNA here is from genome assembly GCA_022432975.1 of Begonia masoniana. NCBI lineage: Eukaryota > Viridiplantae > Streptophyta > Magnoliopsida > Cucurbitales > Begoniaceae > Begonia > Begonia masoniana. The sequence goes on along the minus strand of CM039507.1, from coordinate 15,156,803 downwards.
AAACAAAGTTTAAACTAGAGATGTAATCTTATCTTTAAGGATTAACGAATTTTCATTTATTTTTAAAGTTTTATCGTTATATTTTTAGTAAGTGATATTTAGATTACTTTAGTATTATTTTATTAAAGCTTGTAGCCTATTTAAAGGCAAAATACATCTCAGTTTTAGAGATTTTGAAATTAATAAGAAATATTTTAGTTTTTTTAAAGAATCTTCTCTTTCGTTTTTTGTGAAGAAATTGATTTTCATCAAGCATTGACTTGATAGATCATTTTTTATAGCTTTAGTTCAGCCAACAGGTGTGGCTCGGGTCAAGTTCCTAAATTGATAACTACTATTTCATCGGCAAAACTTGATCGGGGTCTAATTCCTCTATTTTCTTGAATCACGCGGCAATTCTGTTGTTTATTTTGCGTTGTTGATGGGTCTTGAATTTTCCAAGATCTGAGATTCGCATCAGACAATCTCTTTAGACAGAGCTTACACAGTACAATTATACTACTAAATAGACAACATGAAAATCGATAGCATATACAATCCAAAATTTATAAAGAATATTAACCCACACTGTTATTATATGACAATCAAGAAATAAAATAAATAATAACAAAAATAAACACCAAAAATATTTACGTAGAAAACCAAATTGAGAAAAACAACAAGACCGAGTCTAGAAATACCTCACTAAAAATAATATTTACAATATTCTTCTAGAAATAGAATATGTTAGAGAATAATCACTTAGAAAAATCATCACTCTTAGATCTCACAATGTACACAACAGCACATCACCTATTTTTCTCACGCTTTTTCTTTTTTCTCCCTAAAACATAATCCTCATTATTTCTCTCCTCCTCTTCTTTATTCTTCTCTAGATTTTGGGGATGCCTAAAAATCCATTCGCAATTCTCTATTTATAGACAATTGCAGACAACAGCCTACAAAAATTTCAAGCACCGTAGATTTTACAAAAGGGATTTAGGTGCCCATGCTTGTTGAAAAACAAGAGTTGAATTTATGAGCATGGATCCATCATCATAAAGAGGGACCTCAAAAACCTCCCCCTCTTATGCTTACTTTTATACAAGATCTTTGTCATCATGTTAGAGTTATTTTCATCCATTTGAATCTTCTCAAGATATACTTACTTGGTATCCAACATATTTTGTATACAATAATACCTGATATCAATATGTTTCGACTTTAAATGTGTAACAACCCCAGTTGGAGTCGCCACGTAATTCATAACTTAACCTCTTAATCAATCGGTTCTTACTTCATGCACCTTGTTCATTATTAGCATTATATATATATATATATTTGCAAAAATCTCCTAAACTGCATCTGCCGATAGAGTCATAGACTCGCATCGACCGATGGTCACGTGCCCGCCACGCGACACATCTGTTTCTAAACATCTCTTAAATTGCATCTGCCGATAGAGTCATAGACTCGCATCGACCGATGGTAAAACATCTACCGGTCACTAGACGACAAACTAGCTCTTATATCATCCGGTATTTGAAATACCTTACATCTACCGATAGACATGTGCAATTCACGTGTTCACTTAATACACCTTCCGATAGAAATCATCCGTCGGTAGATGCAAACCCTTAACATCTTCCCATAGAAATCATCCGTCGGTAGATGCAAACTCTTAACATCTTCCGATAGAAATCATCCGTCGGTAGATCCAAACTCTTAACATCTTCCAATAGAAATCATCCGTCGGTAGATGCAAACTCTTAACATCTTCCGATAGGGGACAGCTATCGGTGGATGCAAACTCTTAACAGACTTCAATCCACATTGAATCAACACTCATATGTATGAAAATCAGAGACTCATCCAAACATTCTTATATGGAAGACTTAGTTAAAGTAACTCTTTCCATATCTTTAAAATCATCCCCAGACTCAGTAGTTAAACCAGACAATTACGAAGCTCAATGTTAAAATATAATCTCATTCTACTTAAATATCAGTTCATCATAAATCTTACTGACATATTATGAGCTTAATTATGGGTTATATTCGCCTGCCAGCCACAGTCTTCCACCCTGAGCACCATCCTGCAACCAGCCTTTAGACATCATCACTGAATTTGGAATCCTCATCTGCTAAATCTTCACCTACATCATAAGGTTTAAACTATAAGCCTAATGCTTAGTAAGAAATGCAATGCTAACAAGTATGCATGAATGCTCATTTTAAGAAAACAAATGCTCATGAATCTTTTCTTATTCATATTTATACTCAAGGTCTTCATTCTTGTTCATCGTTCGTATTCATCGTTCATAATCATCCTTCATGCTTATCATTCATATTCATCATTCATATTCATCATTCAGGTTGTGTGAATTAAGAGAGGATATGTGCCGGTAAGGGGGGTTGACAGTGAGAGTGTACATAGTCCCTTGCGGGTCGTAATCATGGTCCTTCCTTTTGGACAGTGACATACGCCAAACCACCCCCAACCCTCGCTTAATTCACGTTGCATAAGTTTTATGTTCTTATCTTGTTCATGAGGAAAACATGCTCTTAAAACATTATCATATGCATAAAACGTTCGTGATGCATGAACATGAGAACTCCTAACTCATCAAGCCACAGAATAGTGCATTCATCCGACGGGAAATCATACCATTAAATCAAACATCAACATAAGTAACAGACAGTAGCTTAAATAACTTCTAATCATCGTATCGGTTTCTACCTAGCACCCTTGTGATGTAGGGCCCTAATGGCCGAAAATCTTACACATTCACTTACCTGGTTTCCTTAGAAACCTGAACTCCTTTTCTTCGAACTTCTTCACCTAAAACATTTCACATCACAGTAGTTAAAACAAAACCCTAAAAGTTCCAATCACAAGTCATCCTAGAATCTAATAACTAAAGTCATTCCCGAATCCCCTAGTCTAGTTCTCTGTGTGCAGTCAGAAATCCAAAACCAAAACAGCTAGGTCCAACTAACGATTAATCAGGGTCGGTTATAATAAATGTCCAGAATCAATTCGGAAATGACATTACAAAAATCCAGGTTATAAATGTTGCTATTGCTACTCGGCCATTGGAGAAACCAAACTCCAACACCAAGCTGAAAAACAGAGTTTAACAACTAACTGACAACTACATTGTCTAATCCATATCTCGAGCGTAGAGTATCCGAGAAATGGCAAGGGAACCGATCGTCGAAGGAAGGATTACTGGCAGGCAGAGAGCGAGAGCTCGGGAGAGGGAAATCACTGAAAGGAGAAAGTGTCGGCTACAGTGGTATTGGTGAGATTCAAAAACTTTCCATCTCCTTTATATATCGATCACAGCCCACCCTAATTTCAATTTTACCACTCAACCTAGTTCACACAATTTGGAACAAATCTTGGTATTAAATTTAAATCAAAAGGTCCAAAAATAAGGGTGACAGTTAATTCCGTTAAGAAAATCACCTGACTGAAAATGTCGGGTGTTACAAAATGAAAGCACAAATTCTTGCTCAAATTATTTAGCATTTTGACTATCACAATATAAGATATATTTGTCTTGTTTATAACAAAGTTCTATTATAAATTTTTGCATTCACAAAACTTCTTTATAGACCTTGTAGCCGCAATAAACTCAACTTCTGTTGTCGAGAATGCAACTGGTTTTTGTCACTTAGATTGTCATGATACCACTTCCCCTCAAAATGTAACCAAATATCCTGTTGTTGATCTTTTGAAGTTGATGTATTCAGCCATGGTTGCATTAGTATAGCCTATTAACGAAGGTTCTTTACTCCCAAAACACAAACTAAATTCAAAATTAACTCTAAGATACTTAAGAATTCATTTCACTGCATTCAAATGTTCTCTGCCTGGATTCGATAGAGATTGACTACTACTCCAATAGAATATAAAATATCTACTACTCCAAATGCTCTCTGTCGGAATTTGATAGAGATTGACTAATACATCAAATTGTCAACTGCTGAGGCATATGGAATTATCTACATTTATGTTTTTCCTTCTTCAATAGAAGAACTTTTTGGAAGTAAGTTTGAAATGTTTAGCAACTGAAGTATTTACTGGCTTCGCTTTATCCATATTGAATCGGCTGAGAATATTCTTGACATACTTCTTCTGTGATAGCCATAAATCTTATATTTTTCTATTACGAGTAATACTCATGCCAAGTATTTGTTTTTTTAGTCTTAAATCTTTCACGGCAAAAGACTTACTAAGCTCTTTTTTTAACTTAAGAATATTTTCTCTGTTTGGGCCCACAATCAGTATGTCATCTACATAGAGTAAAAAGATTATAAATGTAGCGATATGAATCTTTTCACTAACACACAGTGGTTTGAAAAAGTTTTTTTATATCCTTAGATGACCATAAAAGAATCAAACTTATTGTACTATTTTCATTGGACTTGATTTAATTCATACAAGCTCTGCTTCAATTTACATACCAGATGTTCATTTTCATTAATGAAGAACGTTTCTATTGGCTCCATGTAGCTCTCTTCTTCTAGTTCACCATTCAAAAAAGTGATTTTCACATCAAGTTGCTCAATCCCCAAGTTTAGATTTGAGGCTAAGCCAAGTACTAGTCATACAGATGACATTTTCAAGACAAGTGAAAATATCCTCAAAGTCAATGTATTTCTTCTAACCAAAGTCTTTCACCACAAGTCGTCCTTTTATACCTTTGTTGTGAACTTTTGTCTTCACCTTTGAGTCTTTATACCCATTTGTTCTTGAGTGTCTTTCTCCTCTTTGGAAGCGAAACCAATTCGTATATAGTTCTCATACAATGATCTCATCTCATCTTACATTACATCTAACCAATTATTTTTGAATTGATGATCCATAACTTTCTCATAGCACTCGAGTTCATAGTCATTAGTGATCATCAACATAGTCATTTATAGAGTATGTTCCTAATGGTTGAAAATCTTATGTTGAACTTCTTAACTCTATTTCTGCAACTGATTCAGGAAAAATCTATATTTATTTTTAGTCAACATCATCAGTTGCTTGATCACCAGATTCTCTAGCATTGTTGTAAGTTTGACTCGTTTGACTCGTTCATTCTAGTCAATTTTGTACTTCATTGCTATAAATTGAGAAAATAATGTATTGAGAGTATTGATGTACCCAGTCACTGTTTTCGCCTCTACGTTAATGTATCCTAGATGTGCTTGATAGTTGTTCTTTACGAGACACTTGAAAAAATTTCATTTACTAGAGCAAGATACAAATTAGAGATAGTATATCCCTATCTATGTTGATTCATTTCTCAATCGGCTGTTTGTCGCCGATGGCCATAGCACAACCATGTTTTTACAATAGTGCATTCATTTTTAATTTATACAATGAGAAATTATTTCCGTTGAAATTTTCCATTTCAACACTTCCCATCACAATAATGAAGATCTGATATCACTTTTTGAGAAGAAAGAATATCGTGGATAGTAGTAGTTACAATAATTTCTAAAGAAAGACTGTATCAGACAATCTCTTTATACATGAATACATTTCCAAGTAAATTCTTAGAAAATGCTAAAGATGTCACAAATAGTCTGAAATAAAATCTAGTCTTCTTATACATAGCTCACTTATACATTACAATTACATCACTAAATAGACGCTACGAAAACTAATAGAATATGTGATTACAAAAATTATCAAGAATATTTTCTCACATCGTTAAAATATAACGGTCAATAAGTAAGAGAGATAATAACAAAGATAAACACGGAGAATTGTCAGGTGGAAACCCAAATCGAGAAAAATCATGGCGACCAAGTCCAGAAAGATCTCACTAAAAATAGGATTTGCAATATTCACCATTGTTGAAAAACAAGAATTGAATTTATGGTCATGGATCCCTTGTCATAAAGAAAGACCACACATGTTTTTCATGTGTTCTTGCTAAAGGCAACGAAAGGAGAGATTTCTAATGTTATCCGTTGCCAGATGGGTTGACTGAAGATATGGAGTGGCAGGTTGAACAAGAATTATGATGAACTACAAAATAACAAAAAATACATAATTGATATTTCTTCAACGATTAACACAGTAAGCACCCATCCAACAACAAGAATAAAACGGAATAAAAGGCCATAGGTCTTGTGACTCTAACCCTAAAAATAACTACAAGTTTGGAAAATAAAATTCACTTGAAAGAATTTGTTGTCGAAAATATTTGATCCTTCTCTGATGGCGCACCAAGAATGGAAAAGAGAGAGAAATGCACAGACTATCTGGCACTTGCTCGAAACAGTGCCAATGGTTGGGGGAAGTGCAGCCTTGCTAAAACACATCACCTTGAAGTGAAAGTTGGTGAGCAATCTCCCATGTAAGAGAAGAAATAATCACATTTTGCGGTAAAATTCACTATGGAAAGAAAGTTGTGATTGGATGAATCAAACTTGGTTCAACATTAAAATGGTGCCTATTCACTCCTTTGGCTGCCTTTGCTAGCATAGACACTTCAATTCAATTTGTTAACAATTTTTAAAATTCAATTCGAATGAGAGCTTGGATGCTATCTTACTGAAGACTTTACTACTTATGGAAAGCAATGAGAAAGTAACACTAATAGGAGTGTTTGACCAAGCTCACGAAGGTCAAGCACAACTTGTTTGCACACAACCAATCAGATGTGACCATCGAAAAATGATGTGCTTGAAAAGAAAAGCATTCTAATTCCAAATTAGGGTTTTATTTTGTTCAAAAGTTACTGTCAAGAACCTTAAAAGAAACTTATATACATATCAAGAAATAATTAAAATTCTTGGACAACCAATTACAAGCAAACAAAACCAAAAAACAACGATAGCAAAACACAAGCTCAATCGGCCACTATGCTAAACCGAGTGAGGCTAACAAATAAAGGTTCAACATGAAATAAAATGGTCTAAGTCCAATAAGCTAATTAGCACCGTAATAAAATGAATCAATTAGGAGTCCAAAAGATAAATCTTCAATCCAACAAAAAAATAAAGGATTGGCCCATCATGGTTACATGGTCTCGACTCCAAGCTTCTCTCCTCTTCTTCCATGGATGCCCAAACAAGCATATGTTAGAGTCTCTCTTTGTAACTAGTTGAGGTGGCCTCTTTCAAGTCTTCAAGAATGTTTTTACCTACAAAATAAAGCGAGCTAAAAAGGTTAGGTAGGCGCTTAGCCGAAGCCTTTGTGATAAGCCCACATCATTCTCATTTACCTCCTTTCCTCGTTTAAAACCACACTCACAAAACCTCTAACCTGTTTGCCACATCACTATCACCATTTTCTCAAGGTTCTTTTTTGGGCCGGGAGCAATCATACGTCTGCCTTGAGATGGGGGGTGGAGATATATTCTTAGAAAGCTAGGTGGGGAAAAGTAGTTGAATAATGGTGATTTTTGTGCAGAGGAAGGGCTCTCAAAATCCCTGCTTCTATTGTTCAATTGATTCTATGGAATGATATTCAAAAAATCTTACGAAATAAGCTCTTACCTTATCAACAGGCTTTTGCTTCTCCAGTTCTCTCTGACATTTGATCATGTTGCCATTTTTTGTCAACAAAAGAAGATACGCTCTAAATCTGTTATGTCAATTAGAGAATATGAAATGGTGATTGCGCTTGACATTATGTAATGTATTATGTTTATTCTGCTTCCCACAATAATATAATATATTTTTATTTACTTGATGGATAGGAACATTTTCCATGCGAGGGAAACTGTACATATTTCCAATTTAATATTTCTGTTGATTTTGCATATATGCTTATCTTTTTACGAAGTGAAAAACAAGAATGCGTCTTGGTTTACCCACAAAATTGAACACTTGCATTGGGTGTTGGGAATAATGTGCCCAACAAGCAAATGTTATGAACATTTTTATTGCTGTAATTAATAAATAAATTTTATGATTAATTTTTATGTTTGCATTATTCAATATGCTTTATAAATTCAAAGAAAAATCCTTGATTATTTATGCAATTTTAAATTTACATATATGCTGATATATGTGGGATTAAATTTAAAAAGAAATAATCACAATAGTCCATGACTTATATTTGAAGTAAAGGATCTTCAAATTAATAAAGTCATAAATACAGTTCACTTCGTTGAGAACGTGTAGTCATATCCCGACTATATATGTAGTGACATAAAGTGATTGTATTTTATATAATATGATTATATAGGACTGGACCAGATAAAATTATATTGTTCTTATAATATCCGTTGAATGAAGAACAATTAATTTTATCATAATGATGGTCATATATGTATGATCTTAATTCATTGTATTTAGTAGACTCCTATTTCATTATAATTTATTCTTTGATTTACTCGGTACGGTTTTGTATGAGTTACATTACATAAACCTTGTATTTTAGGAATAAATTAAATGAGTAGCTGGGAATGCTAACAATGATACAATGAAATCCATAATACAAGATTCTCTTGTTTGTTAGTTCAGGGATTGAATAATTAGCGCGCAAATTCATAAATGTTATGAATTAATTATTCAATCAAGAACTAATGGTAGTCAAGGATAAATATGTAATATGAGAGGTTAATGGATTTTATACCTAGCTCTATTACGAATCTTAATGGAGGATTAATACATATGTAATGACTATATCAATGGACATTACTTTGAGTAAATATACTCTATAGTTCTAAGAGTGCAACTCTAGGTATTTAGTAGAATTACTCTAGAGTTAATAATTGTGTTATTTAATATAAAGAGTTTATATTAATTAACAAATATTATTGGAGCTTAGAACTATAGGTCCATCGGTCCCTCTGTCATCTTATATCACTATTTAATTTCCACGTTACAAGAATAAATATATAAATGATTAATTATGATTAATCATTTATAGGCACTCTGATAAATATATTGTTATTCAAAATATATAAATAGTTTTTATATTTTGAATTCAAAATAAAATATCTCATTAGATGAGATATTTTTAAGGGATTTGAATTAGATTTGAAGAATCTCATCAGATGAGATTTGATCTTCAGATTTAAAGTGGTTATGTAACAAAATATAAAATCAGATTTTTTGAAATTTGAATAAAAGTAGATCTGGAAAATCTGATCAAATTAGATTTAATCTACAGTTGACTTATAGTTTGTTTACTATTTAAAAGTAGATCTGAAAAATCTCATGAGATGAGATTATCTTGAAAAGTAGTTTTCATAAATATATTCTAAAAACTGTTTTTAGATTATATGATTAATTGATAAATCGATTTATTAGATAAATCAACATCTAATCAAATTAGATTTGATTAGATAAGATTTATTTTTTAAAAATTAGTTTTTATTAAAATAAATCTAAAAATTAATTTTAAAACAGATCTATAAAAATTGTCAAATGTGATTTGACAGAAGAACGAACCAAAAAGAACGACTTAGAACGATCTGAAAAACAAATCCCTAGAGAGAAAAGGTGTGACCTTTCCATATTCGATTTTAGAAAAACGTTTTCTAAGATCGAAGAGAGACGTCTCATGTGTTGAGAACACGTCTCTCTAGAAATATAAGAGTGTATTGTTCTTGTTGTAATGCCCCGAACCCGCCCAAGGCCCGGTGCGTTACGTTGAAAACAAATCCCGTGTTTAAACGACGTTTAAAAGTAATTTAATAAAATTCTTGACTCGGTTTTCGGGTTTTTCGAACCCTCAATTTTTCTTGGAAAGCGTGTCTAAAATCCTTAGAAATACGTTGGAAAAATGTCGGGTTAAAATAGTTTGGAAAATTGGAGTTTTAAAAAAAAATTAAAAAAAACCAAAGAGGGGCGCTGCTGGGCGCCGCGTGCGCGCAGAGCGCGCCTAACGCGCGCCCTTGCGCGCCCAGCATGTGTCGGAGGCGATTATTCGCCTCCCAGTGGCGACTACTCGCCACCTTCTCTGCCGTTTCCGCCAAAAATCGCCCCAGAGGCGATTGCTCGCCTTCCCACGGCGTCCACTCGCCACCTCCTCGGGTTTTTGACCCCAAAACGCCCAAAAACTTGACTTTTTCCCGACTTTTCGACTTTCCTTCACTTCCTTCATTTTTCTACGACTAAAACACCTCCAAAAATTCCGAAAATTTAAACATACCTTCCCGACACCTAAACCTTCAAAGCCCATAAAAATTTTGGAAAACCGACTTCAAACGGAGAAATACAAAAATAGAAAACTTAACCCGACGTTAGTTATTTTAAAACCAAAACGGGCGGCGTAACGCCTAAATTTCTTTAAACCAAAACCTGAAAATTTACAGCAAAAATATACTGTTTCAAACTCCAAACACTAACAACCATTACGAAAATAGTTTCAACCAAAACGACACACAAAATAAAATCATTTACAACGAAACTGTACAACCGGTACTAAAACATTTATAACAAATCGTTCACCATTTGTTCAATCTTACTTCCAACATACAAAAACATTACAAACACTAAAACAACCATCTATCAAAATGTTCACCTCTCACACTACCCGAGGAACAGTGGTCCAGACGCCCCGACAACAGCCTGCACCGGCGGACTCCGTACTCCTCCGACTGCAGCCTAATCCTGAGCTGTCTCATCAACCTCACCTGTATAAAGCTCGTCACCTACACCATAGAACACAAAACGTAAGCCTAATGCTTAGCAAGTAGGGAAATGCATAATAACATACTAAATGCTCGACTCAACCCTAACATGCAGTTTCTACACACTCTGTTGTTTTCTTTTCGTTTCGGTTGCATTTATCTTTCACTTCCAAGTGAATCAAGTAGGCACACGCCCCCACACAGTCCAGGACGGCCACGCCTTGATCCACGGAGCTAGACCGGAGGCACACGTCCCAACACAGTCCAGGACGGCCAACACGAATCTCCCCCAATCGATCGTAGAATCCTCATTGTGCACTTCAAGCACGAACAGGTCGAGGAATTCATACTCACGACACATTACGTACATTAGCAGGGCATCTCGAATAAAATCCCTCGCGGGGTGCTCAACGAGCCACTTGCCCGACGAAGCTATTCTACTCGAGACCAAGTTGCATATCACTTCTTATCTTTCTTCCACATCATCCTCACCACTCAAACATGCAAAAACACGTGATTTCGTAGTTTAGAAAACAATGATGCATGACACCCGATGCATAACGAAAGCAAAACATAACAAACAAACAACCAATCCCTACCGTTCTATGGTGTAGGCCCGAAGGCAACAAACACTCATCCACTACTTACCTGGTTGCTGCTCGATACTTCGTCGTTCACACCGTCCAACAAAATCACACGTTCGATCACCTAACAAATAACGAACATTCACTTAGTAACAACCTAAATAAATTATAAGGATTTTTTCTAACTAAACTAATCACACATTTCAACCTAAACTCACAACTTAACTCCAAACCCGATTTTACACCAAATTTGACCGTCCAACTTCAAACGGTCGTAACTCTCTCGTTTTTCAACGGATTTCGACGTGCCACCCCATTTCGGAAACCTCTACACGTCTACTATCCATTCAAACACCCAAATTAACCAAACAAACACATTAGCCAACTCACAAATCCAGCAAACAGAATCGGGTATATAGGTGTTCTTCAACCATTTTTGTGGAACACTTCACCAATCTTCAATCTAACCCTCAAATCTACCTAAACTAAGTCATCCAACAACCAAAACATCAAAATAGGGAAGAAATCTAACATCTACACTCAATTTTCGGAATCCCTAACCTAGGGTTTTCCAACATTCTTAAAATCCAACTAAAACTCCCAAAAACACTCTCAAACTTCATCTAAAACTATGCAAAACAAAACCCAATCGATTTTACCTTGAAATCGCCTTGAAAGATTGAAGAAAGAAGGAGAGGAAACGTCGGCTATGGAGGAAAAGAGAGAGACACGATGGAGGAGAGGAAGATGAGTGAAAAAAATAAACCATTTCTTTTCTTTTTATTCCATCATTTAATTCACCAAGTCAATTTACCATTTAACCCTCCCCTTTTCACCTTTAATCCAACGCCAAACCCACCTCTAAACCACCACTTTTTCTTCCCATCACCTTCACAATTTGATTGGTTAACACACATTGACACATTGACAAGTCACACTCAAACTCTCCACCAATCACAATTGGGTTTGACTTGTCAAACTTTCCACTAATCACCTTTCTCTTCTAATAACCTTCTAAACCCCTCACAAAGCACTGTCATACATCACTAACTTAGGTCTAGACACGTAGTCAAAATTTTCCGGGTGTTACAATCCACCCTCCTTACAAAAATTTTGTCCTAAAAATTTGCGTACCTGAAGAGCTCAGGATATCGCTCCACCATATCCTGTTGACGCTCCCACGTCGCCTCCTCAACGTTGTGGTTGCGCCACCGCACTTTCACCAGTGGAATATCCTTGTTGCGCAACTTCTTCACTGCAAAATCTAAAATTTCCACCGGCTTCTCCTCGTAGGACAATGTATGCTGCACTTCAATCTCCTCCTGCACCACGACCTGCGATGGATCCCTAAGGCACTTTCGCAGCATCGATACATGGAAAACGTTGTGCACACCCACCATTGAAGCAGGCAACTCCAATTGATACACCGTCTTTCCTACTCGCTTCACAATCGGGAATGGACCAACATATCTCGGAGTCAACTTCCCTCTCTTCCCGAATCTCATCACACCCTTAAACGGCGATATCTTCAAGAACACCTCATCTCCTACCTCAAACTCCAGCTCCCGCCTCCTACCATCTGCATAACTCTTTTGGCAACTCTGAGCTGTCAAAATACGCTGCCGAATGAACTGGATCTTATCTGTAGTTTGCTGAACAATCTCCGGTCCAATCAAACCAGATTCTCCGACTTCGTCCTAATAAAGAGGCGATCTGCACTTCCTTCCGTATAGAGCCTCATACGGAGCCATTCCAATAGTATCCTGATAACTATTGTTATATGAGAACTCCACCAAAGGTAAATACCTACTCCAGGAACCCTGAAACTCCAACACACATGCTCGGAGCATATCCTCAAGAGTCTGAATAGTACGCTCAGATTGTCCGTCCGTCTGAGGATGAAAAGCAGTGCTGAAGTTCAATTGAGTCCCCATCGCCTTATGTAGACTCTTCCAAAGTTTTGAAGTGAACCTCGGGTCCCTGTCAGATACAATCGAAGTTGGCACACCATGTAATCTCAAGATCTCCTGTATGTAGAGTTCAGCAAACTGATCCATATTGTATGTCATCTTCACTGGCAGAAAATGGGCTGACTTCGTTAAACGGTCAACGATCACCTATATACCGTCAAATCCCTTCGTCGTTCTAGGCAATCCAACAACGAAATCCATGGAAATCTGGTCCCACTTCCACTCAGGAACCGGCAATGGCTACAACTTCCCAGCAAGTCTCTGATGCTCTGCTTTCACCTGCTGACAGATCAAACATGTTTCCACGAATTCAGCCACTGACTTCTTCATGCCAGGCCACCAGTAATGCTGCTTGAGGTCCCTGTACATCTTCGTACTGCCTGGGTGCACAGAAAACCTCGACGAATGAGATTCAGCTAAAATCTCCCTCCGAAGCTGTTCGCTGCTCGAAACATACGACCGATTACGGAACTTCAAAATACCATCATCCGAGTAGCTGAACTCCGTCCTATCGTCAGACACCATACTCAGCTTAAATTTATTGCACTCCGCATCTCCCTGCTGAGCTTCTCTGATTTTCTCCAAAATGGTAGGCTTCAGAGATAAAGCTGATAACACAGCAGTTACATCGGAAATTAACTCTAAATCAAATCTCTGAAACTCCGTGTTCAACTCCCTAGACATCTCCACCTTCATGGCTGCAACGGATGTAGAAACGCGGCTTAAAGCATCTGCAACTACATTGGCCTTCCCTGGGTGGTATTTAATCTCCAGATCATAGTCCTTCACGAACTCTAACCACCGCCGTTGTCTCATATTCAGTTCCTTCTGAGTGAAAAGATATTTCAGACTTTTATGATCTGAATATACCTCGCACTGCTGACCATATAAATAATGCCTCCAGATTTTCAAAGCAAACACCACAGCAGCTAACTCCAAATCATGGGTTGGATAATTCTTCTCATAAGGCTTCAGCTGTCGAGAAGCATAGGCAATCACCTTGTCCTTCTGCATAAGCACACAACCCAGACCAATCCGAGAGGCATCGCAATAAATACAGAACTTCTCTTCTGCCACTGGTAATGTCAGAACCGAAGCTGTAGTCAATCTCTGCTTCAACGTCTGAAAGCTGAGCTCACACTCTTCAGACCATTCATACTTCACGTCTTTTCGTGTCAGCCGAGTCATAGGTGCTGCTATATTTGAAAACCCTTCAATAAATCTTCTGTAATAGCCCGCCAATCCCAGAAAACTCCGAATCTCGCTAACATTCCTCGGTTGAGGCCATTCATTAATTGACTGAATCTTGGTCGGATCCACTGATATGCCACCACTGCTTATAACATGGCCAAGAAAATGCACCTTAGTTAACCAAAATTCGCACTTCGATAACTTAGCATATAGTTGTTGCCGCCTCAGAATTTCTAGAACTATCCTCAAATGCTCCTTATGCTCCTCTTTATTACGGGAATAAACTAAAATGTCATCGATAAACACAATTACAAATTTATCGAGATATTCTCTGAACACTCGATTCATTAGGTCCATAAAGGCGGCTGGAGCATTCGTCAAACCAAACGACATAACCAGGAACTCATAGTGTCCATACCGACTCCTGAAAGCCGTTTTCGGGATATCTTGCGATCTGAATTTCAACTGGTAGTATCCCGATCTCAGATAAATCTTAGAAAATATCCGGGCTTCTTGCAGCTGATCAAACAAATCATCTATTCTCGGCAATGGATACTTGTTCTTCACCTTTAGCTTATTCAACTCCCGATAATCAATGCACATTCGAAGTGACCCGTCCTTCTTCTTAACAAATAGCACGGGCGCTCCCCACGGCGAAAAACTAGGGAGTATAAAGCCCTTATCGACCAATTCCTCCAATTACTTTTTCAGTTCTTTCAACTCAGGAGGAGCCAACCTGTAAGGATTCTTCGACACCGGCTCTGCTCCAGGATACGTGTCAATTGCGAACTCGATTTCCCGGTCTGGATGTAGACCAGGCAAATCATCTAAAAACACTTCAGGAAAATCACGAACAATATCTATCTCCTGAAGCTTAACTTCTACCAAAGACTGAGAATCGACAATAGTGGCAAGAAAACACGTAAACTCACCAATAATAGATTTCCGAGCATCCATGGGTGCCATAACTGAGAGCCTCTTCATGTTCTTCAAAGCTTGAAAAGAAAAATTTTCACCGCTCGGAGGTTGGAAATTTACAGTCCCTGCTCTGCAATCAATCGTCGCATGGTGCCGAAACAGCCAATCCATACCGAGTATCACATCATACCCGGTTATCCCCATAACGATTAAATCAGCAGGTAAAGTCTTCCTTCCGACTGTCACCAAACTGTTAGGAACTACCTGCGTAGAATGCATATACTCGCCGGATGGTAATTGCACTGTATACGCACTTTCCGTCGGCTCTACCTCTAACTGTACTTTCGCCACAAATGCTACCGCTACGAAGGAATGGGACGCTCCTGAATCTATCAAAGTAAATGCAGGCACCGAATTAACAAATACAGTACCTGAAATAACGGCTGCTCGATCTTCTCCCTCAGGCTCTATCATCGCAAAGATTCTGGGCCTTGCCTTGACTGGTTCTTTTCATGTGACCAGGTTTGTTGCAATTAAAACATCGAAGAACTTTCGGCTTCGGGCAGTCTCGAAACATGTGACCAGACTCAAAGTAATTGTAACATTTTCCTTCGTACTGTCCGCACTCTCCCGGGTGCGACTTTAAACATTTTGGACATTGTGGAAACAACTTCCTCTGTTGTGATTGTTGCTGAGGCTTCTTGCCTCCCCTTTGATCTTTCAGATTTCCTCCCGGTCGTTTCGTACCTTGAGACTGAGAAGAGGATCCGCCTCTGCCAAACTGTGCGGTAATATCCTTGAACATCCGTTTTGGTGCTTCTACGGATTTAAGAATCTTACCAGCCGATACCTCCACTTCTATAGCTTTAGCCACCACACGGTTAAACAGTACACCATCAATCCCGAAAGTCTTTACTAACATTTCAATTTCTGGCTTCAACCCTTGTACAAACTGAAAAATCTTATCTTCCTCTCTGCTGACCATATGGCTGGCAAACTTGGACAGTGCTTCAAACTGCTGAATATAGTGCCCCACAGACCCGGTTTGCCTTAAAGCCATGAACTCCGATCGCTTTTCGGCTTGAACCGTTCGGTTGTAATATTTCTCATAAAACAGTTCCTTAAATTCCTCCCAGGTCATACTCTGTACATCTGTCGTAGCTTTTACGGTTCCCCACCAACTTTTGGCACTAGTAGACAGGTGGAACGTCGCATGTTTCACCTTGTTCTCATCTTCCACCTCCGCAACAATAAACATCTCTTCAATTGTACAAATCCAATTTTCGGCCGCTGTCAGATCCGTCAGACGTCCTTCAAAGGCCGGAGGCTTTAACCTTCGAAATCTATCTCCGCTAGAGCCAGCTCCCGAGCTGGACCCCGCTCCAACGCCTCCCTGTAATCCTTGATTCATAAAAACACCGAGCAGTTGAGCTTGCATGGTTAAGAGATCCCTGAGTTGTTTATTAGGGTCCTCAGGTGGTTCGGGCTCATTCCGGGGTCGTCCTGGTCGTCTTGCCTGTCCTGGGTTTCTAGGCATTTTCTTTTCTATTCCTGAAAAGGTTAGAAATTCTAATCTTAGAAAAGAAACTAACTAAAGTTAAAAAATACTTACAGTGGGTGAAGCACGTTGCACGGCGGCCGGCATTGTCGGGTAATTCTCTGAACGTCTTGACCACTTTTGCTCTGATACCATCTTTGTAACGCCTGAACCCGCCCCGGGCCCGGTGCGTTACGTTGAAAACAAATCCCGTGTTTAAACGACGTTTAAAATTAATTTAATAAAATTCTCGACTCGGTTTTCGGGTTTTCCAAACCCTCAATTTTTCTTGGAAAGCGTGTCTAAAATCCTTAGAAATACATTGGAAAAATGTCGGGTTAAAATGGTTTGGAAAATTGGAGTTTTAAAAAAAATTTTAAAAAAAAAAACCAAAGAGGGGCGCTGCTGGGCGCCGCGCGCGCGCCACTCGCCCACGCGCCCAGTGCGCGCCCTTGCGCGCCCAGCATGTGTCGGAGGCGATTATTCGCCTCCCGGTGGCGACTACTTGCCACCTTCTCTGCCGTTTCCGCCAAAAATCGCCCCAGAGGCGATTGCTCGCCTTCCCACGGCGTCCACTCGCCATGTGATGACCCGAATCTGTAAGTCCCGAATCTGTACTGGTACGATGGCTGCACGAACCGGAACCCGGATGGCGGTACGTCCGCGCGGGCGAGCCGGAAGGTGACAGGTCGTAAAGAGGGGGTCGTCACAATCCCACAGCGCTTGGGGAAGTATGTGGAAATGAAACATATGTAAGAGATCCCTCCCAAGATAGCAAGACGCGTTTTGGAGCACAATTGACTACGGATCCCATAAGAACTCCGAAGTTAAGCGTACTCCGGCGAGAGTAATTCCAGGTTGGGTGACCTCCCGGGAAGTGCTCTCGCCAAACAAAGCCGTGAGGGGAGGATATTGGGCTGCGGCCCGATCCCCGGAGCGGACAATATCTTGTTGGCATGAGGGGTCGTTACAATTATGGTATCAGAGCCCCCGGGTTTTAAAATCGATTCTGTAGACTGCTCGACTGCACAGCCACTACGCAGACATCCTTCCTCAACTGTAAGTATGTTTACTGCTTTGTTTCATTCTAGTTTCTTAGGATTATTTGTTTAATTTTTATAGGAGTTAGAAAAATGGTTCGAGGACGAGATGCCAGGGATGACGCCCTGGATAGACTTACAGATCTGCTGAACCGTCAGTCTCAGCATATGGACCGGCAAGCACAACAAATTGTGGACTTAGTAAACCGAGAGAACCAGCGAGAGAACCAAAGGGCCCAGGAATTGGTGGTTCCTAATAATCAGGGTATGCAGAAGTTCCAAAGCTTGCAGCCTCCAGTGTTCGATGGACGATCTTCGGATCCAACTATTGCGGAGGAATGGATTCGCAATATGGAGGATATGCTGGAGTATGCGGAGGTGGAGACTGGGAAGAAGGTTGCTTTTGTCACCTTTCACTTGGCATTGGACGCCCGTTTCTGGTGGGATTCAATCAAAGTGACTACGGATGTGACTACTATGACATGGGAACGATTTAAGACTTTGTTCTTTGATAAGTATTTCAGCCGCACGGTGAGGGCGGCTAAGAGAAATGAATTCACACAGCTGAAGCAGACAAGTTCGGTTGCAGAATACATACGGAAGTTTGAGGCTTTGTCGCAATTTGCACCGCGTCTGGTCAGCGACAATGAAGAAAAGGTGCACCAGTTTATGGAGGGACTTAATTCGGAGATTCGGATGCACGTTATAGTGTCAGGTGTTATTGATGTGCCCTATTCTGACATTGCAGCTAGAGCTCTGGATTTCGAGGCTGCTAGAGCGACTTGTGTTAGGCCGAGAGAGCCAGCTAAGGGCTTCTTTCGCGAGATCCAACCTCAGTCATGGGACCGAGACTGGCAGCCAAGTGAGCATCAACAGCCACGACAACAAAGGAGTGATAAGAGGCCCTGTGATAGTAAGGGTGACCGGGGAAAAGGGAAGCTAGTCCAAACGGCTACTCAAAAGCCTTTATGTCCACAGTGCCAGAAGCAGCACTACGGTGATTGTCTGACGCGTACTAATAGATGTTATCGATGTGGGGAAGCTGGCCACTATATCATGAACTGTCCGTTATTGAACCGGAATCAACCAGGCAGAGATCAACAGGGCAGGGATCAAAGAAAGGTTATGCCGAGGGTCTTTGCTTTCATCGAGCCTGGTGACGTCGACGATGGAGCCCAGCCTTCTACCCTGGCAGGTATTGTTTTAATTACCTGTACAACAATATTATTGTTTTAACAATAGTAATAATGATGATAACGATAGGCTTGAGAATAGAAAAGTAAGAAGATAGAAACTGGGTAAGAAAGAGTTGTAGGTGAACCTCGAAGAGAAAATAGTAGGTTACGTATAGGACAATAAGGACCAAATAGAAGTATAGTTATACATTAGTAGGATTAGTTTGATTTAATCAACGGAGTTGCGCACTTAAGGTTTAGTAACAATTAGAGTAGTACACCCTATGAAATATGGTTTTTTTAAGTAGGTTATATCTATTTGGCAATCCCTTGGAGTATTGGAATAAGATTAATCAAGAAAGATGAATGTTTAGATATAAACTTATTGAGGAATACCCTAAATTGTTGGAAATAAAAAGGCAAGATTTGAGGACTTAAGGAGAATTGGAATCATGGGCGTAAACTTATCTGCAACAAGTTTGCAAACAAAAAGACTGTTAGATGAGTTATTGTACAGAAGCCAAGTGGAATAAGTAGAACCTGACTAGGGGAACAAAAGGATGTAGACCATCGGGTGACTTGAGAGAAGTCCATGTGCGACATTTGAGTAAGTGCGGAGGATTGTTAGATTCAATGAAGAGTTAAAAAATTAGAAGTTTAACTCAGTGGTTAGTGCCGTACGAATTGTGAAGTTTGCAATTTCGGAGGTTGACTCATATTTGACAAGTTGAGACCAATGGATACATAAATGACCTAAAGTTAGAAGGAATAGTTTAGAACAAATTATGACGAGACTTAGGAACTTGACGGTGCTCAAGGTTAACGGAGAGTTAAGTTAGGCGAATAAGCACATTGAAGATAGAATGAACGTTTTGGTTAGGACGTAATGAAGGAACTCCTTAACATGACGTAGAATGAAATGTGAGAATGTAAGAAAATGAACTTGATCACTTCGTTATTTGCCCGGAGATTTGAGAATTTATAGGGCTTGTGGTATGAGCCATGACATGCTTAGTTCCATTAAAGGTAATGGATGCTTCAAGATTTTTGGGAAAGTAGAAAGGATAAGATTTAATTAGATTAAAGTTGTAGATCCACCTACAACAAGTTTGCTAACAAGAAACTTGTTAGGCAAATTATTGTGAAGAAGACAAGTAGAATATTTAGAACCTGACTAGAAGAAATGACCAAGTAGTAGATTAGTTCGTAACTTTCGAGGAAGTCTTAGTGTGATATTAAGAATAAGTATAGGACATTATCTAAATTAAATAAAGGGTTTAGGTTTGAAATTTTGATCGAATGTTAGTGTTGTGCGGATTGATAGATTAATGAGTCACCGGACGAGGAGGACGAGGAATTGCACAAATAATGTTCAAGTGCATCTAGATAAGATTAAATTAGGAAATCTCAAAGGCTCGACCCTTATGTACCGAAGTCGACGCCAAAGATTTTGTAAATAACTAAGGTTAAGGTAGATAAACTTAAGTGAGTGAAGTAGATCAGAACTAGAGGAAATAGAGAATGTGTGATGTGAGATAAAATGACCGGTTAGGTAGATCTTTGGATTTCGAATAGTGTAGTACGAGTAAGTAAGAAGTTTTACTAGATCGAACGGAAACTCGAAATAAGAGTTAAGTAGTTAAGGTAGAGAAATTTGGAGCATGTTGGATGAATGAAGGGAGAATTGCATGAAGGCTATGCAAGTGAACTTAGAAGTGAGAGTAGATTTTGAGGTTTAGTAAAGTTGACTTGTAAGTTACGTCGAAGTGCTTATGCACATTTTCTTTTAAGTGTTGGGTGGATAGTTTAACGAATTAGTTTAGATTTAAGATTTATTTCTGATCGATAAAGACCGATGTAAGAATTAGATGAAACGATCATAGTGGAAATAATTATAGAAACCTAGTGGATACCGTGAAAGCGTAAAGAAATAGATTTAATAATTACAGCCCTGTAAACAGGAATGACATTAGAGTAGCTAAGAACATGCTATGATTGCCCAAGGTAAGTAGGTTTAGAAAATGAGGTTGATGATTTGGAAAAGAGATAGTAGTGTAAAGAAGAGTTCGAAACAGAGGATTAAGATGGGAGATCTAAGTATCAGGTTCTTAGTGTTATAGAATTGCAGAAGCTTTAAGAGTTTGAAGTGATTATGTACGAATTGTCGTCACGAAATTTGAGGAATTAGAAACTGAATGAACCTAGCTCGAGAGATAAACTGGAATTGAAGTTAAGTTAAATGAAGTTTGAAGGTTTAGGCGACGAAGGGTTAAGTTGAAGTCGATGGATGTATGAGAAATCGACTTACGAAATGCGAAGTTTGATGGATTGAAAGCTTTGGAGATATAGAAAACTATCAAGACCCGAAGGGTGAGAGAGATCATGGGAGTGTCAAGGCTGGTGTTAAAACATCATTTCTTAGACAAGGTGAATAGGAGTAATGAGAGGTTTAACCAAGCAATAATTTTGAGGACAAAATTTCAATTAAGGAGGGAAGGATGTAACACCCGAATTTTCGGATTTCCGCTCCAAGGCTATTTTCGTAAATAAGTAAATTAGGTCCGTTTTGCGAGCGGATAGTTTTATTAGGACCCTAGAAAGTTATGGGGATTTGTAGAAGGATAAGTGGAATTTTAGAAACCCAAATCGAGAAGAGTAATGCTAAGGTTCCTGTTTTAGCCTTTTAATATATTAATTCGTAAAAATAGTAAATCAAGTCCGTTTTACGAAAAGAAAGTGTTATTGGGGTCCTAACGATTAAATTGGAATTTGTGGAGATATACGGGATTTAACGGGATTTACGGAAGAGCAAAACGGCATATTAACGTTTAATAAGAATTATGATTATTATTATTATTATTATTATTATTATTATTATTATTATTATTAATAATTATAAACAAAACAACAGAATGGTTAAAAAACCATTCTGTCGTTTTTACGTTCGAAGTCGAACCCGACGCCGAGAGAGAGGCGACGAAGGAGAACGGCGACGATCGACGAACGCCGGCGTCCAACCTCGATGTTCTCCGGCCAGACGACGGCGACGAGAGACTCCGGCCCGTCCCCGCACGCGAACCGACCAAGTAAGCTCAATTTTCTTTTCCCCCTGTTTCGGTTTTGTCATGGCCGACGGTGACGAGCTTGATTGGGCTCCGACCACCGGCCACTTTTGGCCGTTCTTAGCGTCAAATGGCCGAGCATAACGCCGGCTATGGTTGCCGTGCGTTTAAGTGCTCAAATTGAGCGAAATCAGTGGATGCCCGAATTGGGCATTTCGGGTTTCTTGGGTGAAACCTCGATTTTTACATTTGGTTATGCTAATTGAGCGTATAGGAGGTTGATTGGTGAAGAAATTGACGAGAATTAATGGAAAACCGAAAATGGTGAAATTCCCGGCTTAGGGCAGATTCGGGTTTTTTGGATTTTTGACCTAGCTAGAGTTGTTTGTTTTTAAATTCCTTTTGGCAGATTAAAATAGGTTATTAGAGGAGTACGTGGCCGCTGGAATCGTTCGATTCCGATAACCGACGCGAAAGTTACGCGCGTTTGAAGTTTCGGGTCGGTTTTACCAAACCCGAATTAGTGGCCCGTTTAGTTAAGTTTTAGTTGGATTAGGCTTGAAATAGTAGTTTGAGAGTAAATTGGCGAATGTAAGTTTGATTTAATGAAGTTTGAATGTTTGTCATAGGTCGAGCCATAGGTGACGTGTGGTGCCAAACCCACCGAGCTACAGAAGACAGGTAAGTCTCTCGTGACTTGTTTGGCCGATTGGCCTACACCATATGATTCTATGTTGGTCGAGGAACTTGGAGAATGTAGGTTGAGTCGGGTAATTAGTTGGGTAGTTAGTTTTAGTTATGTGTTGTATGTTTATATTTATTGTTTGTTTATGCTTTAATTATGTTTATAGCATTGCACGTTCATGCATCATGTTTCTGAAAAGCACGAAAAAAAGAATTTCTATGCATGTTTTCATAAAAAGGGTAAAGTATAATGAAAAGGTAAAATGTCTGTAATCTGGTTACGGCGTTGGCGGTGGTTCAGACATGGCTGCTTGGGGAGCATGTCTTCCCCCCGGTTAGATACGAGGGGCTATCCAACCGTGGGATGTGCCGCTCCTATCTAGCGAGAGTGAGGCCACGGTAACATATCTGTATCTGTATCTGTAATGAAATGAAATGAAATGAAAAGGAAGCATGTTTTTACGAACGGCACGCATAGCATGCATTGCATTCACGTAGACTTACTGAGCCTTAAGCTCACGACTTATATCTGTGGTGTAGGTGACCTCTACACAGGTGAGGATGAGATCCCTCCACCCGAGGCATGATCGGTTGATGAAAGATGGCCCGTGGGAGTGTGCTGGCGCAGTCGAGGCGTTTCTTGACCCGTGGGGATGTAAGTAAAGGTATTGAGAGGTTTTGGGAATTGTCGGGTTGATGGTGAATTGAAATGGATAATTGTACTGTTAGACATTTTAGGATGTTTGGACTCTGTTTAGTTGATAGATTGATGTTTAGATGACTTTGTTTAGTTGAAAGAGTGATGTTTAGATGGTTTGATTCGAGTTAGTGGATAAAATAGATTTATATACAGATGTTATGGCAAACTGTTTTATAAAGCGTTTTGTTAAATCAGTTATTGGAAATGTATTCTGGAACTGCTTGGTATTTTCTTTGATTTGTAAACCGGAGGATATGTCACACTTTTAAACGGAACCATACAGTTCGTTTTCATGAAAATGTACATGATTTTAGTTTCGTTTTGATTGGGTTTTGATTGGGTTTAAGTTTTTATGATGAATGTAGTGTTTGATGGTATTGAAGTGTGTAGTTGGTGCAGGAGAAAAGGAAAGAAAGAAAGAGAAAAATGTTTTTAATTGTTTTACATAATTGTTTTAAATTGTTTGAAGTTTTATTTCCGCTCGAACGCTAAGTTTAAAGTTTAGAGTATAAAATGAAAAATTTATACGGGAAATTAGGAAGAGTTTGAGGGTCGTTACAATTATGGTATCAGAGCCTGTACCCAACCGGAATTGTGGCCAACGAGGACGTTGGGCCCCCAAGGGGGGGTGATTGTGATGACCCGAATCTGTAAGTCCCGAATCTGTACTGGTACGATGGCTGCACGAACCGGAACCCGGATGGCGGTACGTCCGCGCGGGCGAGCCGGAAGGTGACAGGTCGTAAAGAGGGGGTCGTCACAATCCCACAGCGCTTGGGGAAGTATGTGGAAATGAAACATATGTAAGAGATCCCTCCCAAGATAGCAAGACGCGTTTTGGAGCACAATTGACAACGGATCCCATAAGAACTCCGAAGTTAAGCGTACTCCGGCGAGAGTAATTCCAGGTTGGGTGACCTCCCGGGAAGTGCTCTCGCCAAACAAAACCGTGAGGGGAGGATATTGGGCTGCGGCCCGATCCCCGAAGCGGACAATATCTTGTTGGGATGAGGGGTCGTTACACGCCACCTCCTCGGGTTTTTGATCCCAAAACGCCCAAAAACTTGACTTTTTCCCGACTTTTCGACTTTCCTTCACTTCCTTCATTTTTCTACGACTAAAACACCTCCAAAAATTCCGAAAATTTAAATATACCTTCCCGACACCTAAACCTTCAAAGCCCATAAAAATTTTGGAAAACCGACTTCAAACGGAGAAATACAAAAATAGAAAACTTAACCCAACGTTAGTTATTTTAAAACCAAAACGGGCGGCGTAACGCCTAAATTTCTTTAAACCAAAACCTGAAAATTTACAGCAAAAATATACTATTTCAAACTCCAAACACTAACAACCATTACGAAAATAGTTTCAACCAAAACGACACACAAAATAAAATCATTTACAACGAAACTGTACAACCGGTACTAAAACATTTATAACAAACCGTTCACCATTTGTTCAATCTTACTTCCAACATACAAAAACATTACAAACACTAAAACAACCATCTATCAAAATGTTCACCTCCCACACTACCCGAGGAACAGTGGTCCAGACGCCCTGACAACAGCCTGCACCGGTGGACTCCGTACTCCTCCGACTGCAGCCTAATCCTGAGCTGTCTCATCAACCTCACCTGTATAAAGCTCATCACCTACACCATAGAACACAAAACGTAAGCCTAATGCTTAGCAAGTACGGAAATGCATAATAACATACTAAATGCTCGACTCAACCCTAACATGCAGTTTCTACACACTTTGTTGTTTTTTTTTCGTTTCGGTTGCATTTATCTTTCACTTCCAGGTGAATCAAGTAGGCACACGCCCCCACACAGTCCAGGACGGCCACGCCTTGATCCACGGAGCTAGACCGGAGGCACACGTCCCAACACAGTCCAGGACGGCCAACACGAATCTCCCCCAATCGATCGTAGAATCCTCATTGTGCACTTCAAGCACGAACAGGTCGAGGAATTCATACTCACGACACATTACGTACATTAACAGGGCATCTCGAATAAAATCCCTCGCAGGGTGCTCAACGAGCCACTTGCCCGACGAAGCTATTCTACTCGAGACCAAGTTGCATATCACTTCTTATCTTTCTTCCACATCATCCTCACCACTCAAACATGCAAAAACACGTGATTTCGTAGTTTAGAAAACAATGATGCATGACACCCGATGCATAACGAAAGCAAAACATAACAAACAAACAACCAATCCCTACCGTTCTATGGTGTAGGCCCGAAGGCAACAAACACTCATCCACTACTTACCTGGTTGCTGCTCGATACTTCCTCGTTCACACCGTCCAACAAAATCACACGTTCAATCACCTAACAAATAACGAACATTCACTTAGTAACAACCTAAATAAATTATAAGGATTTTTTCTAACTAAACTAATCACACATTTCAACCTAAACTCACAACTTAACTCCAAACCCGATTTTACACCAAATTTGACCGTCCAACTTCAAACGGTCGTAACTCTCTCGTTTTTCAATGGATTTCGACGTGCCACCCCATTTCGGAAACCTCTACACGTCTACTATCCATTCAAACACCCAAATTAACCAAACAAACACATTAGCCAACTCACAAATCCAGCAAACAGAATCGGGTATATAGGTGTTCTTCAACCATTTTTGTGGAACACTTCACCAATCTTCAATCTAACCCTCAAATCTACCTAAACTAAGTCATCCAACAACCAAAACATCAAAATAGGGAAGAAATCTAACATCTACACTCAATTTTCGGAATCCCTAACCTAGGGTTTTCCAACATTCTTAAAATCCAACTAAAACTCCCAAAAACACTCTCAAACTTCATCTAAAACTATGCAAAACAAAACCCAATCGATTTTACCTTGAAATCGCCTTGAAAGATTGAAGAAAGAAGGAGAGGAAACGTCGGCTATGGAGGAAAA
The DNA here is from genome assembly GCA_022432975.1 of Begonia masoniana. Lineage (NCBI taxonomy): Eukaryota > Viridiplantae > Streptophyta > Magnoliopsida > Cucurbitales > Begoniaceae > Begonia > Begonia masoniana. Next base: position 15,130,426 of record CM039507.1, on the reverse strand, counting down.
GAGAGAGACACGATGGAGGAGAGGAAGATGAGTGAAAAAAATAAACCATTTCTTTTCTTTTTATTCCATCATTTAATTCACCAAGTCAATTTACCATTTAACCCTCCCCTTTTCACCTTTAATCCAACGCCAAACCCACCTCTAAACCACCACTTTTTCTTCCCATCACCTTCACAATTTGATTGGTTAACACACATTGACACATTGACAAGTCACACTCAAACTCTCCACCAATCACAATTGGGTTTGACTTGTCAAACTTTCCACTAATCACCTTTCTCTTCTAATAACCTTCTAAACCCCTCACAAAGCACTCTCATACATCACTAACTTAGGTCTAGACACGTAGTCAAAATTTTTCGGGTGTTACACTTGTAAGAGAGACGTCCACACGTCAGGAAATTTAAGTGTAAAGATCTTCAGAGAAGACTCGACGGTTTCAAAGTCTTCGGAAAAATATCTGATCCTGAGTTAAAGCAGTTAAGATCAGACGGGAGTACCGGAGTAAATGCGTTGCTCCAAAAAGGTATTTTCTTTTAATATATCCCAATCTAAATACTAATAATTTTTCTCAATGTAAATTGTTTACATTTTGAAAAATTATATATTTATCAAAAATAATTTCTTTTAGACTAACGATCCAATTTATGGTTTTTTGATGATTTTAAAATAGTTTTAAAGTCACAGGGTAACGCATGTCACTATTATTATGAATAATAGTGAATTCCGCCATGCGTAGGAACCTTGAAAACCAACAAATGGTATCAGAGCCACTGGTTTTATTATTCTAAAAATATTTTTGATGATACAATTTAATATAAATTGTGATATGTGTTAGAATTAGATTTTATGCATTATATATTTATGAATATATATTGTGAATGTATGATTTGCATGGCATGAAATAGTGATCGAAATTAAGTCGGTTGTTTGGGTTAGGATTTTTTTTTTAAATTATGCATTTTTATCATATTTGTAATCTTGCGATGGAGATCTGAGACTTCAAGGCCATGGATGGAGTTTTCGTCAAAGATTTGATCTATTGACGAAAACAAATGATGTTGCCCAATCGGATATGAATTCGCAAATTTGATTTGTGAATTTTTGATGCTGATCATTTGGATGAGGTGATTACGAAAAGACGAAGATTAAGAATCTTAGTTTTATTTTTTAATTTTGGGTTTGTAATTTTAGAAATACCCAAAGGTCAACCCGGTCACTATTTCATTTAATTTTATGTTGATATAATTTGTTATATTGTCATGCATTCACATGTCATATAGATTATGCATGTTTAGGTTTATTTTAAATTTCTCACATGTCATGCATTTAAACATATATTAAATTGCATATTGATTTAATAAAGAGTTTATTAAATAAATTAGTTTTAATTTGATTAAAACTAATATTAATTCATTTTATTGAATAATGTGAGAATGAAAAATAAAATAATTTTTAATTTGTTAAAAATTTATTTTATTCAAATAATTTGATTATTTGAAATTATTAATTTTATAATATGATTATAAGATTAATAATTAAGTATTGATAAATTAATATGATTAATTTATCGATATCAGGGAATATTTGATATTCCATAATCACTAATTCAAAAGAATGAGTGGGAGCGGGAAGTTAGGCGTAACATCCCATGGTCTCCACTGTTGGCACAACACCGTGAGATCTAAGTGGGGCTCCGAGATGACTTTGATTTTTATCCTCCCTAAGGAGAGTGTTCACTTAGGTCAATACCAAGGTTGGTCTCCTAGTGATAGGATATGTGAAATGTATTTTATAGTTGTCCGACCCTAAGGCGGCGACTATAAGTTAAGTTTCATAAATCCAAAACAGTGGGTCACACTCATGAATATATAATTAAACGTGTTAGTTATATTTTGACCAAAATTTCGGTAAGTTAATAAATTTCGAAAATATGAGATATTTTGAGTAAATTTATTAATTGATAATATTTCTACCCTAAGGTGATTTATTATGTTATCGAGGCTATAGTAGTATTTACATATTTTTGTGATTAGCATGTTCATGCATCATACTAGCATGCCATAACATTTTGAATTTTATAACATAAAATTGATTATAATTTTATTTATTTATTACAGCATCATGTCTCAATTAATGATAAATTTGCTTGCGACTGAAAAGTTAGACGGCGACAATTTTGTTAAGTGGAAAAGGAATTTGAATCTCATTTTCGTGCATGACAACTTGAAATGTGTACTGATGAAGGAGTGTCCTTCTACTCCTGTGACTAATACTCAAAGAGTTGAGAATCTCATGAAAAAGAACAAATCAAACAAGAAAGGCTCAGACCTTCTAAAGCCCAAAGGAAAATGTTTCCATTGTGGGATAGATGGTCATCGGAAGAGAAACTGCAAGTAGTATCTCTAGGAGCTTAAAAAGAAAAAGAGTAAATTTGATTTACTAGTTACTGAATCTTGTTTGGTAGAAAGTGATTTATCACCCTGGATAATTGATTCAGGAGCGACTAATCATGTTTGTTGTTCTTTGCATATGCTAAACTCCCACAGGAGACTGGCTGATGGAGAGTTTACTCTCAGAGTTGGTAACGGAGCAGTAATTTCGGCTTCAGCAGTGGGAGAAACCAAAATTTATTTCGAGAACAATAAATATTTGTTTTTAGAAAACATTTATTTTATTCCAGGGTTTACTAGAAACCTCATTTCTGTTTCTCGAATAATTGAACAATTATATGATATTTCTTTTAATAATAATGCAGTTATTATTTCTCGAAATGGTTTGAATATTTGTTCAGACTCAATGGAAAATGGGCTTTATATGATAAGGCCCATCATAAGTTCATCACTGTTGAATACTGAAATGTTCAAAGTTGAATTGCCGAAATCCAAGAAGCAAAAGATTTCTTATACTGACGATACATATCTTTGGCACCTAAGACTTGGTCATATTAATTTTGATAGAATTAACAGACTTGTTAAGGATGGTCCTTTAAAAGATCTAACCGTTGGATCTTTACCTGTCTGTGAATCATGTCTAGAAGGTAAAATGACCAAGAGGTCCTTTATTGGAAAGGGCCAAAGGGCTCAAGAAACACTTGAGCTGATACATTCAGATGTATGTGGCCCAATATCTACACGGGATAGAGGTGGCTATGAGTACTTTGTGACATTCATAGATGATTACTCAAGATATGGATATACTTACCTGATTCAGCTTAAGTCTGAAACTTTTAGAAAGTTTCAAGATTTTAAAGCTGAAGTTGAGAACAAATTAGGTAAGACAATCAAGTGTCTTCGATCAGATCGAGGTGGTGAGTACCTTGACAGTGAATTCAAGGATTATCTGTTAGAAAATGGGATAGTATCCCAACTAACAGCCCCAGGCACACCTCAGCAAAATGGTGTTGCTAAAAGAAGAAATCGAACATTGCTTAATATGATAAGATCCATGATGAGCTATTCTTCTCTTCCAAAATCGTTTTGGGGATATACTTTACAAACAGCAACCTACATACTTAATGTAGTTCCATCTAAGTCTATACCTAAAACACCCTTAGAGTTGTGGAGTGGTCACAAACCTAGTTTGAGACACTTTCGCATATGGGGTTGTCCAGCACATGTGCTAGTAGGTAAGACCGGGAAGTTGGAACCAAGAACTGAGGTTTGTTTGTTTGTTGGATATGCGGTAGGCACGAGAGGAGGTTTGTTTTATAGTCCTCAGGATAATAAGGTATTTGTATCGACAAATGTCACATTTCTTGAACATGACTATTTAACAAATTACAAACCTCATAGTAAGATTGTCTTAGAAGAGATTCAATCTGACCAGGTTAGATCGGTTACAACAACAGTTGTTGATCCACAAGTTACAAGAAACACCACTCTTTCTAGCCAACCTATCATTACACTTCGTCGTAGCGATAGGGTAGTACGACTACCATCTCGATATCGACACGATGGTGAAGCACAAGTTGCTATCACCGATGATGGAAAAGATGATTCATTGACATATAGATGTGCAATGGAAGACTTTGACAAAGATGCATGGCTTGAAGCTATGAAACTTGAAATGGAATCTATGTATTCCAACTCAGTCTGGGATCTGGTAGATTTACCTGAAGGGGTAAAACCCATCGGGTGTAAATGGATCTACAAGAGGAAACTTGGAATAGACGGGAATGTAGAGACATTCAAAGCTAGACTGGTGGCTAAGGGTTATACCCAAAAGGAAGGGATTGACTATGAAGAAACCTTCTCACCAGTAGCAATGCTTAAGTCTATTCGTATTCTTCTTTCCATAGCTGCTCATTATGATTATGAGATTTGGCAGATGGACGTAAAGACAGCTTTTTTGAATGGCTATCTTGAGGAGACTATCTACATGGAGCAGCCAGAGGGTTTCATAGCACAGGATGCAAAACAAAAGGTTTGTAAATTGCATAGGTCTATTTATGGACTCAAGCAAGCATCCAGGTCATGGAATATGAGATTTGATGATGCGATCAAATCTTATGGATTTGTTCAATGTCTTGATGAGTCTTGTGTATACAAGCTCTTCAAGGAGAAGCAAGTGGTTTTTCTAATTCTTTATGTCAATGATATTCTACTTATTAGGAATAATGTAAGATTATTATCAGACATAAAAGCTTGGTTGGCTAAGCAATTCCAAATGAAAGATTTTGGAGAAGCGAGCTATATTCTTGGGATTCGTCTATTTAGAGATAGCAAGAATAAGTTGTTAGCCTTGTCTCAGGCATTGTATATTGACAAGATGCTTGTCAGATATTCAATGCAGAACTCTAAGAAAGGTAATTTACATTCTCGTCATGGAGTTACTCTTTCTAAGAAGCAGTGTACTGACACGCCTCAAAAGGAAGAGGATATGAGACGCTATCCATATGCATCAGCAGTTGGTAGCTTGATGTATGCTATGTTATGCACAAGACCAGACGTTTGCTATGCAGTAGGGATAGTTAGCTGTTTTCAGTCTAATCTAGGATTAGATCACTGGATAGCAGTCAAGCACATTCTCAAGTATCTTAGGAGAACGAGAAATTATATGCTTGTATATTCTGGTAGGGATTTGATTCCTACAGGATATACAGATTCTGATTTTCAATCTGATATAGATGATCGAAAGTCGATATCTGGATCAGTATTTACTCTTGGTGGTGGAACCATTGTTTGGAGAAGTACCAAACAAGGAGGAGTTTCTGACTCGACTATGGAAGCCGAGTACATAGCTGCTTCAGAAGCAGCTAAAGAAGCTGTTTGGCTTCGTAAGTTCTTTAGTGATCTGGAAGTTGTTCCAGATATAAATAAACCACTCACACTTTATTGTGATAATAGTGGTGCAGTGGCGAATTCTAAAGAACCGAGAAGTCACAAAAGATCAAAGCATATAGAAAGAAAATATCATCTGATTAGAGAGATCGTGCAACGTGGAGACGTCGCCGTTTTGAAGATTCCAACCACTGAGAATCTTGCAGATCCCTTCACCAAGACATTGCCTGCAAAGAGTTTTGATAAACATCTTGAAGGACTAGGGATTAGAGACATGTCTCATTTGCTTTAGGGCAAGTGAGAGATTGTTGGGAATAATGTGCCCAACAAGCAAATGTTATGAACATTTTTATTGCTGTAATTAATAAATAAATTTTATGATTAATTTTTATGTTTGCATTATTCGATATGCTTTATAAATTCAAAGAAAAATCCTTGATTATTTATGCAATTTTAAATTTACATATATGCTGATATATGTGGGATTAAATTTAAAAAGAAATAATCACAATAGTCCATGACTTATATTTGAAGTAAAGGATCTTCAAATTAATAAAGTCATAAATACAGTTCACTTCGTTGAGAACGTGTAGTCATATCCCGACTATATATGTAGTGACATAAAGTGATTGTATTTTATATAATATGATTATATAGGACTGGACCAGATAAAATTATATTGTTCTTATAATATCCGTTGAATGAAGAACAATTAATTTTATCATAATGATGGTCATATATGTATGATCTTAATTCATTGTATTTAGTAGACTCCTATTTCATTATAATTTATTCTTTGATTTACTCGGTACAGTTTTGTATGAGTTACATTACATAAACCTTGTATTTTAGGAATAAATTAAATGAGTAGCTGGGAATGCTAACATTGATACAATGAAATCCATAATACAAGATTATCTTGTTTGTTAGTTCAGGGATTGAATAATTAGCGCGTAAATTCATAAATGTTATGAATTAATTATTCAATCAAGAACTAATGGTAGTCAAGGATAAAGATGTAATATGAGAGGTTAATGGATTTTATACCTAGCTCTATTACGAATCTTAATGGAGGATTAATACATATGTAATGACTATATCAATGGACATTACTTTGAGTAAATATACTCTATAGTTCTAAGAGTGCAACTCTAGGTATTTAGTGGAATTACTCTAGAGTTAATAATTGTGTTATTTAATATAAAGAGTTTATATTATTTAACAAATATTATTGGAGCTTAGAACTATAGGTCCATCGGTCTCTCTGTCATCTTATATCATTATTTAATTTTCACGTTACAAGAATAAATATATAAATGATTAATTATGATTAATCATTTATAGGCACTCTGATAAATATATTGTTATTCAAAATATATAAATAGTTTTTATATTTTGAATTCAAAATAAAATATCTCATTAGATGAGATATTTTTAAGGGATTTGAATTAGATTTGAAGAATCTCATCAGATGAGATTTGATCTTCAGATTTAAAGTGGTTATGTAACAAACTATAAAATCAAATTTTTTGAAATTTGAATAAAAGTAGATCTGGAAAATCTGATCAAATTAGATTTAATATACAGTTGACTTATAGTTTGTTTACTATTTAAAAGTAGATCTGAAGAATCTCATGAGATGAGATTATCTTGAAAAGTAGTTTTCATAAATATATTCTAAAAACTGTTTTTAGATTATATGATTAATTGATAAATCGATTTATTGGATAAATCAACATCTAATCAAATTAGATTTGATTAGATAAGATTTATTTTTTAAAAATTAGTTTTTATTAAAATAAATTTAAAAATTAATTTTAAAACAGATCTATAAAAATTGTCAAATGTGATTTGACAGAAGAACGAACCAAAAAGAACAACTTAGAACGATCTGAAAAACAAATCCCTAGAGAGAAAAGGTGTGACCTTTCCGTATTCGATTTTAGAAAAACGTTTTCTAAGATCGAAGAGAGACGTCTCATGTGTTGAGAACACGTCTCTCTAGAAATATAAGAGTGTATTGTTCTTGTAAGAGAGACGCCCACACGTCAGGAAATTTAAGTGTAAAAATCTTCAGAGAAGACTCGACGGTTTCAAAGTCTTCGGAAAAATACCTGATCCTGAGTTAAAGCAGTTAAGATCAGACGGGAGTACCTGAGTAAAAGCGTTGCTCCAAAAAGGTATTTTCTTTTAATATATCCCAATCTAAATTCTAATAATTTTTCTCAATGTAAATTGTTTACATTTTGAAAAATTACATATTTATCAAAAATAATTTCTTTTAGACTAACGATCCAATTTATGGTTTTTTGATGATTTTAAAATAGTTTTAAAGTCACAGGGTAACGCATGTCACTATTATTATGAATAATAGTGAATTCCACCATGCGTAGGGACCTTGAAAACCAACATTGGGAACATTGGTGTATATAAAATGCTTAACTTTTTGTCATACTCTTTCATTGGCCAATGCGTGCTCCTATACCAGATGAAGAGTAAGTTGCTTTTGTTTTGAATGAATGAGTTGACTCTTGTTTATCATGCAGAGTGAAGGAGAAATCAGATTCTTTTCATTTATGCTTTCTTAAGATCTAAGAAGTCATTAGTAAACTAGTTTTGGCTTGATCAATTAAAATGGAGTATTTTTTGACATTGTAGTTCATCCGATTCTGCGTTTGGGATGGACAACCAAAGACCATCAGACATTTAGGAACAAATGGTTTAGGAGCATGTGTTGGCAATCTGTTGAAGAGTAGAGGAAACTTGCAGTGCTTCAGAGAACATGGGCATGTGATCAGAACCCAAGATCACCTTCACACAAGTTGGTGGATTCTTTTCGATCATCCATCTCTGCTTATCTTCGGAGATTGTCGTATCACCAGTGCAAACAATGTAAACCCTGCAAACTGATCCATAATTTTCTTCTGTTAGTTCTGAATCTTCTGCAATGTGATGATCAATGAGAGGCCAAGAGTCAAATCCTGGACCAGGGGAATCACAAGATAAAGTAAAACTTAATTAGAGAAACACCCGGGAAGAAACAAGCATATATCAACACAAAAAACCAAGTCTACTTTTCCAATATTGTGAATTACTATCCCCTAACTAACCTTTTGATTACATGGTGAACTAGCGGTCTAATTCTGTCTAGTCTGTTGTCAAACAATACTTGTGCTGATAATGAGCTTATTAGAAAACATTCATTGTTACCTAAATCACACCACTTCCGATAACATACTGTGAAACTTTCATCCCATTCAATCAAATCTGAATGCCCTGATCTAGCATATCTCTTGGAAAAAATAACATAAAATTTACAATGATGGGGAAATTCAATAATCCAAAATAAAAGTGGAATTGGTCTATGGTCCATCTAGTAATAAATAAATAGGAATTTTTAGTATGTACCTCACGAAAACAAAAATTAAATTATGTTCCAGTAAACAAATATTTCATAGCGGCAAAAGTTTGTCCATCACATATAGGCGATAACCATCGAGGTGAAGTAGGGGGAACCGAATAGAAGATTTAACAAAAAATGGATAGAAAGTCCACATTACACGAAAGACCCATAGAGAGTAATTGTAGAAGTTAAAGAGGTGGGTAGGACTCCTAAAAGTTGAGGGAGAAAGCGTAGTTTACCCTATGTTAATATAAGTAGTTTATTTTAAGCAAAACAAGCATAAACTACAAAGGACCACCACCATGTGTGCTTTGGTAATATAATTTAAAGAAACTATTAAAGAAGGCAGCATGGTATTAAATATAACCTCTGGTGGTGAGAGGTAATACATCGCGGCCATGTAATTGGGTCCTAAAAGCGAGGTTGAATGGTTGTCAGGGCTTTGATCTGATTGAAACTGCTCGTTCATTTGAGATCGAGAATCCCTGCTTTTAAAAAACTGCATTATGCACAATGTCAACCAATTTTTCAGTTCTCAATTGAACAATTTGTAAAGCATTCTTCAATGCTCTAAATATGCAGACTAAGTAAGAACAAGAAGAAGATCGGCCAGTAAATACTCGGTAGAATTATTGTGAAAACAAAACTAATTGGATGAGTATTTCTAAGTTTGCTCAGTGTCTTAACACCCATCAGATCATCTTACTATTTTACTTCGCTTGTATGTATTGTTATGCTTAGAGTCCCTATCTTTAGAAACATTTACCAAAAGAAAACACTAGCACTGTACATCACTCACGTCTGATTCAATTGCTACTTTATAAGATAATTAGGTTCTAACCCAAGGGTTTAGATCGTACAGTGAAAATCTTCGATGCAAAAGTGTTGCTGACAAGCCAAGACTGAAATGTTTCAATGCTTACATGATTATTCTAAGGCTAATAAAAATAATATTATGATCGAAGTGTTAAGATCAAACAGTTAAACTTTTAGTGTCAAAAGTTGCTACCTTCAAGCTCAAGGTGCCAATGGCTCATTGCTTACATGATCGTCCTAGTTTATAAGATAATAAAGTCATTAATCCAAATGTTTAGATCAAATAGTGAACATTTTAGCCATGAATCAAGCTCCATGCTCAAATGGTTCACTACTTGCATGTCTTTCCTAGATTAGAAAATAATAACCACTCCATATGTTCAGATCAAATAGAGAAAAATTTAGCCTCAAAAAGAGACCTCTTCAAGCTCAAGGCTCAAACAGTCCAAGCACAAGGCATGAATAATGTAGCGCCTGGAAATTTCCGTTTCTAAGGGTCTTGAGCCTTAGGTTCCCGAGTTCCCAATTTATTGTCGTATATTGTTTTGACTCATAGAAATAGTAAATTAAGTCTGTTTAGCGAACGGAAAGTTTCGTTAGAACCCTAAGAATAAATAAGAATATTTGGTGAAATAAAATAATTTTGGAGAAACTAAATTGATAGGTTAATTAAAGAGTTTAAGCAAGGAAATAATAAAAGGGCATTTAGGTAATTTGTTAAGTCAATTTTTACTTAAATTAGGAAACCCTCTATTTTTCCCTCATTTCTTTCCTCCCTCCACGCGATCCTCTCCCTCCCTTGGCGATTTCTTCTTCACCTTCATCGTCGATTCTCCAACTCAGGCGACTCCTCCGATTTTCTCGACGTTTTCCTTCGATTTCCTTCCCTAAATCGACACTCTAGGTAAGTCCTATACTTTGGGTTAGTTTAATAGTCATTTTAAGGTGTTATTCGAATTAGGGTTTGTTGAGAAATTGTTGGTTTTAGGAGGAATCGATAGTTTGACGAAATTAATGCCCAATAAAGATGTATTTATGATTATTGGAGTAGTTAGAGTGAATTAATGGTGTTGGTTAGTGTTTAGGGTTAATTTTAGGTTGTTTAAAACCATAAATGAGGTTTAGAAATTAGTGAGCACAACGTGCTCGACGAAATGCCCGAATGAAGTGAATTAGAGTTTTTGAAGAAATTGTTTTAGCTCGGGATTTCGTTTAGTTTTAAAGTTGATGATTTAGAGTTAAAACTAATGATGTGTTATGAAACTGTCTTAGGTAACCCAAGCTCAAGGACGGTGCTCAGCATATCTAGGACGCCAGGTAAGTGAGTGTTAGGTTTCCGGCCCCTAAGGCCCTACGTCGTAACGATATAGAAATTGTATGATTTAGATGATGATGTTCGTTGGTTGTAAGGATTTTGGTGAGTCGGGTATTCTAGGATGAATGTTTAGCTTCTAACTAAGTGTTCGTCCGCCTACGAGCTATAGACGTTTAAGGGTTTGTCTTCGATGATTTCCCTATGTGAATGTTTGTCCCCATGCATCATGTTTTCCTAAATGTGCATACGAACTATTTATAAGCATGTTTTATAAAAATTGAACAAATGAATGACGACGAACTATGTGATATGGTATGTGTTCTCACGGGGTAAGATATGGTTCTTACGGGGCAAGGCACGGTTCTTACGGGGCAAGGCACGGTTCTCACGGGGCAAGGAAATGGTCTATTATATAGACGAATGATTTAAGTTAAAGAAAATAAAACGAGAACGAATATGTTTTATAAATGTCATGCATATATGTAATGTTATGTTTAGTGCACTCTTTATTAAGCATTAGGCTTAATATATTTATCGTACGATATAGGTGACGAGAACCAAGGTGAGGAGCTTCCTCCTGAGGATCAAGTATAGATGGTCGATGGGCGGAGCTCGTGGCGACGGGTCTTGTTTTTGGCTTGGTTGATGACCCGTTGGTGACTCCGCACCGTTTTGGGGTAAATTGATGGGTGCAAGTCTTTTGATTAAGAAAGTGATAGTATTTAGGTTGTGTAGACAAGTTTAATATTTTGGGAAATTGTATAGTGGACATATACTTGAAGTTGTGTCATTTTGAGCGAATTAGTAAATGTGTTCATTTGGGTGATGTTTTAAGGGAATTCTATTTTATTGTTGATGTTCGTTTTGAGGATCTGTATGAAAAAAAAAGATTTTTGATGGTTTCTAGGTATTTATCCGTGGGGGAATAGCTCGGTTTTTAGAGCGATCCACGCTGTTCGTTTTCTTGAGTTTTCCGAAATTGTAGGTTATATGGGTGTCGTGTTTTGGATGATCAATGACTGAGTGTTTTGTTTTTGGTATAAGAAAATTTATGTCGTGATGTATGGAAGAAACAAGAAGGAAGAGGTAAGAAAGTGGAGAGAAGAAGAAGCATCGCTCTGGAATAAAATTCCAGAGCGATGGGCGATCGATCGCCCTGGGAAGGGGATCGATCGCCATAAGGCATGCGCTCTGGAAGTAAACTTCCAGAGCGGTCGCTGAGCGATTGCCTAACAGGCGATCGCTGGGCGATCGTATAGGGCGATCGATCGCCCCAAATTGGGCGATCGATCCCCCCTCGTTTTCTTCTCTGGCGACTAATCGCCAGTAAGGAGGGGCGATCAGTCGCCCCTCCTTTGGTTGGCATTTGTCATTTTTGCCCCCCTTTGTTTTATTGATTGTTGTTTTAATCGATTTTTTTGTTTATTGGTTTTTAGTTTGTTTAAAGTGTTATGGGAAGTGTAAAAAAAAAGAGAGAAAATTTGTACGTCTAAATAAGGAGGCTAAGTTAGGAGTAAGTTATGGTTAGGCCGTGACGGCCCTAACCGGGTTGGGGTCGTTACAAATAACTTGTTAAGTCTCTTTGTGAGGATACGAGATTTATGAATTGTGTGTAAAATGAAAGTTATGAGGCATGGTGCATGTGTAACACCCGGCATTTTGCCTATGTAATTTCTCCCCAAATCATTTTGTGGGATTAATTTGGTATTAATACAACGAACGTTTTGTTGAAAACCAAATCGATGGAAATTATATATATACATATAAATATGTATATTTGGATAATGAGATAAAAACCAAACTAATGTATGAGTGAATGAAACCATTAGTTAGAGATGCATGGAGGGGTAAATTGGGAAGAAATTAAGGTTGGTCGGAGGGAGCCAATGGATGGTTGCCAAATGTCAATAACTTGCTGAGAAACCTACATATTCTCCTCTCTTCTACGTGAACCTTCACGCTCATCCTTTCCTCTCTGTTTCCTCTCTTCCAGACGAAAATCACACATCGAAGCACCTTCGATCTTCCTTGATTTTTCTTCTGTTTCTGCCTAAGGTAAGCATCTGCTTATGCTAACGTGTCTGGACAAGTTAAAATGACAGTTTTATTGAAGTTTAGGGTTTGTGATATTTTGGAGAAAACTCGCTGTTATTGCATGAAAACATGTTGGTTTGTTTTCTAAAAGCCTAAATGGAGTTATGAGCATATCCTACAAGTTATTGTTAGCATTTGCAGCTTGTTTATTTTTCTTCCGTGCATGTACAGGTTCGTGCATTACTGAGACGATCAAGAGCATTAACTCTACAGCAAACAGGTAAGGTAGGTTGGCCCTTAAGGCCCTACATCACGGAGATACTAGGTACTACATATGTCGGGTGGTTTCAGGTAGAGAAAGTTAGAGTTAAGTTCTGAGTTATCTGTGTCACGCCTTACGTTCTGCTGTAATATTTCTGTTGTCTGCCGTTTTATGTTTAAGCACTGTAAATGCTCATGCATACACGATTTCCCAAAATACATGTAAAAATTTTCTGTGCACGGTTTTGAAGTTAAGAAAGAAAAAATCTGACTGTAATGTATTGGTTAAGTGCGGGACGGGG
>CM039507.1:15079735-15116913 GCA_022432975.1 Begonia masoniana | reverse complement strand
AAAAAAAAAAAAAAAAAAATCTCAGCATTCGATATACTCTAGTGAGGATATAATTGTATCTTACTTACTTTAGAGAGCGTTGGAAAGATACGATTGTCATTTGTGGGTCTAAATCAACTATTCCAGATCTACAACTTAATTGTGGCATATGCTAAATACCAACTTCTCCACCATCCCTAATATCACTTCATACCCCTTTTCATGTCAATAACAATTAGTTCCGCATAGAGATTCTTATCCTCTAAGGATAACAACTCACCCTTAACAATCTGTTCTGAATGTAAGGGACTTTCCTGATGTAACATTACACTATATACCCTTTCCGTTGGTATGTCCTATGGTATATTGCATACAAAAAAGGTTGATATAAACGAGTGTGTGGCCCCTGTATCTATAATTGATAAGCACAGCAAAACCACAGATCATGATAGTACCTGATATGACTGTATGCGGCACTGTGTCCTCATCTTCCAACATAGCATAAACTCTGGGTATTACTCTTGCACGGTTCGGGTCTGGCGGCATGGGGCAGTCTCTGACTAAGTGTCCGGTCTTATCACACCTGAAACAACGGCCAGAAAGCAACTTGCACTCACCAGGATGGTTCCTCTGACATGTAGGGCACAAAGGTGCCAAAGGTCTCTTTCCTTTTCCCTGGTCATCACTCTGATTGAGGGGCCTCTTTATTCCATGCTGTTGTTGCTGTGGTCCCCTGTTCTGACGCGGCTGCCAACCCTTGTTCTGACGTGGTGGCGGCTGAGTGTCCTTCATGAGTTTCTTTGGTTGTTCGCGCTGTGCGTATGCTGTCATTTCTGCCTCTTCCAGCTCCAAGGCCTTAGCCGTCACATCCCCATAAGGTACATTATGTATCCCAGCAGTCTTCACCTTCATGTACAGACTTGGCTTCAGTCCTTGAACAAACTGGTAAATCTTATCTTCCTCATCCTCAATCATACGGGGAGCAAACCGTGATAAAGCATCAATTCACATATATAATCCGTCACCGAGCGGTTTGTCGTAGATTCATGAACTCCTTCTTCTTGTTGGCCCGAACAGTCCTATTAAAGTACTTGTCAAAGAAGGCAGTCTTGAACATCCCCCAGGTCATAGTCTCGGCATTAGCGGTGTTCTGGATCGAGTCCCACCAATGCCTTGCACTTAACTCCAAATGAAAGACAGCATAGGTGACCTTATCCCCTTCGTCAACCTTTGCATACTTAAACATGTCTTCAATCTTTGGATCCACTCCTCAGCATGAATAGGATCTGAAACATACCCATTAAACACCGGGGGTCGAAGCCGGTGAAAGCGTTCACCCCCATGATCATGAGTTGCGTTAGTACTGGAGTTGCCTTGTTCTTCTCTAGCTGTCATCAGTCGTTCTATCTGGTGAGATTGGCGCATGACTAACTCAGTCAATTGAGCAATAGCATTGCTATCCTCATTGGTCTCCCTCTGTTGACCTCTAACCATCTCGGGATTCCTAGACAAATCATTACAGGCATAACTTAACTTAATGACATACATGAAATCATAAATACTTACAGTTGCTGGGGTGTGCTCAAGTGACAGTCAATGCTGGAAGGCAGTCTGCAGAATCGGTTTTAGAACCTGGTTTTGCTCTGATACCATAATTGTAACGACCCCGGCCAGGAGCCGTCACGTGATCATAATCTTTCATTAATCGTTTGCTTGACTTTTACTATTATTGCATTCACTTACTTTATCTCGTCAGACATTTACGTCGCGTTTGTTTTGTTTTCTAAACTGGAAACAGAGACGCCGAACCATTAAGGAAAACGAACCCCTTTCGTGCTCGACTTCCTATACCACGTCGGTTCAAACATTCACAGAGTCGAGCGACTAGGCTCGGTCATCGGTTTCTGGACAAATTCGAGCAGGGAAGAAATGTCCCCAACCCTCTCGACATGATTCTACTCGGGTTTGCATGGGTTGCATGCGTTGGCAACCCTCAGAAATTTAGTCGTCCGGTCGTCACGTGCAACGCGCGTGACTTGCTTACATCGCCTAATGGAAGAGATCTTCCGGTGGGCACGTGGGCCTCGCGTGCTCAGTTAAAATATCTTCTACATCATCCAGTGACATCCGCCGGTCACTAGTCGACAAAAAAACATTTACATCTACCGGTGACGTCATCCGGAAGACTAAACCATCAAACTCTAACATTCGGCATCTGCCGATGACATCAGCCGGAAGACTAAACCATCAAACTCTATCACTCGGCATTTGCCGATGACGTCAGCCGGAAGACTAAACCATCAAACTCTATCACTCGGCATCTGCTGATGACGTCAGCCGGAAGACTAAACCATCAAACTCTAACATTCGGCATCTGCCGATGACATCAGCCGGAAGACTAAACCATCAAACTCTATCACTCGGCATCTGCCGATGACATCAGCCGGAAGACTAAACCATCAAACTCTATCACTCGGCATCTGCCGATGACGTCAGCCGGAAGACTAAACTCAAACGACTTCTTCAACAGAAAATACCCCACCCATTCAACTGCATATAGCGGAAGACTTAAGTACATCATTTAGAAGTCTATAAAATCAATCCCTAACTCATGAACAACTAACAGTCTCAAAGCGTCAACATTATAAAATAATCTCATCCCTACTTAAACTTTTATAATCCTTATTATACTGAAAAAAAGAGCATTAACTATGGGGTCTCATGCGCCTTTCCATCCCTGCCTGTCTTTGACTTCCACCAGCACCAGCCTCACGCATCCTCTTTGAACATTTATCCGCCTGACCTTCTCGTCTTCCCTCACCATAATGTTCAACTATAAGCCGAATGCTTAGTTAGGAATGCATACTCGAAGATATACATGAGTGCACAATTTAAAGAACACAAGTTCATAATCTTTCTTCATTCACGTTTCCATTTTCAATTATTTACATAGACAGTATTTAAGGCCAGGTCGACAGGGAGTGAAGACGGGGGCGATAGTCATTGCCTATCGCGGCAGTCCTACATAATCATTTGCCTATCGCGGCAATCATAATAACATCACTCGGCCTCCCCCAGTGGAGAATTCGCGAGCCATACATATCATTAACTCGGCCTCCACCAGTGGGAGATTTCGCGAGTCATACCATCATTAACTCGGCCTCCACCAGTGGGAGATTTCGCGAGTCATACATAGCATAGTCTTTTCCCCGCTCTGCCACTTAATCTTGGTTACATTTGCTTTTCATGTTCTCAAACTAAATCAATAACATGGACACAGTGAATAGACATAAAGTTCATAGAGAGAAGTCATATCATAAGGACCAAGCATAGCATCTCGTAACCTAACATCTTCTTACTCCAATTCATCATGTCATAGTAATAGCAATCATAGTCAACAGACTAACATCTCAATGATTCTAATACCCTTGCGGTGTAGGGCCCTAGTGGCCGGAAACCTTAATACATTCACTTACCTGGTTTCCTTAGCAATCCGAGCTTCTTCCCTTTAAACTTCTTCACCTAAAACATGTACATTACAGTAGTTAAAACAAAGGTCCTAATAGTTCTATTCATAAATCGTCCTAGGACTCTAATAGCTAAGATTACTCCGAATCTTCTGTTTGACACACTGCAGTCTGAAATCTGAAACTAGGTGGACAGGTTTTACCATTGATTAAATCCGAGTTGGTTACTTTGAAATGTTCAGAATCGATTTGGGATGACATTTCTACTCTCAGACTTAAAAGGGTCTTAAACTACTCGGCCACAGCTAAGAAAATTCCGAACTCAAATGCCGAGCTGAAAGCAGAACTTTAATCACTAATAAATGACTACATTGTCCATTTCATACCTCGGGTGCGGATTTGCAGAGAAAAGCAGACTGAAACCAGCCGTCTGCGAGGGAAGATTCTGGTAGCCGAGAGCAAAAGCTTGGGAGAGAAGGAATCGCCGAGAGGGAATGTCAGCTACAGTGGTAATAAAATGAGGTTTAAGGTTTCCACTTTCTATTTATACTCAACCCATCAATCTTAATTACAAAGCTGCCACCCAACCTAGTTTTACTTTACTTGTAATAAATTTGTCTTAACATTAAATTTAAATCATAAAGGTTAAATAAGAGGGTGACAATGAAAATGGTCAGAGAATCACCTCACCGAAATGTCGGGTGTTACATAAATAGCAATGGAACAAATAATTAAGCATAGAGTTGAAATCCTACTATCCAACCATTATGCTTTCAAATAAACTTTAAAAATTTGGATTGTTCAATACTAATAATTTGTAAGCAAGCATAAATGATATTGGAGAAAAATTCATGCAAGCGTATTTGAACATATTCATTTGCATTCTAAACAACCAAGTCAAAAATAAACTCAAGGAATAAATCAATCTTTTCAATCCAAGATGATAATCTTAAGCTCAAAGAAATTTATACATAGAAAAATTATTTGCAAGCCTAGCATATGATTAATCCAAAATTCAAAGAATAGATGCCAACTTTTTAACAATCAAGTAAATCATTAAACAAAATTTCTAAATTCGGCATCATCAATTTTAGCAATTAAAATTTTTCTTCCTAATTATCTTCATCACTTCATAGTCATGCTTAGGTAAAGATTAATTAACATTGCATCCAATGAAAACAGGAAAAAAAAAAAAAACAAGATTACCTTCTAACCAACTAATTCTAAAAATCCCAGCAATGTAAAGTGATTGGTGGTGCATACCTTGAAGATAGGCACCAAATACCTCGTTTTGATCAAGAGTGATCTTTAGGAAGATTGTAGGGTTGTTTTTCCTCCAAGTGTTGTGTGTCCTCTATGGCCGAGAGGAGGCCATCTTTGAGGAGGACTTCTTCCTCTTCCTTGCCAAAGTTCTCATCACATAAATAAATATTAAAAAAAACATTCAAGCCAATAAAATTTTACTATAATGCATAATTGGCAGTGGAGATTCACAACAAATCAAACAAATTCTTCATTTGTCCATTAAAACATAGCAACATAATCAAGGACAAACGTGAGGAAAAACACACAGATTATCAACAAGAATTTCTCAGTTTTCAGCTAGACATTTCACAAACAGTTCCTGGGCATTCTGGATAAATAAAGAGAACACAGCTCACAATGTTCAGCAAACGCAGCTATATCAGCAAAGCAATAACAAATTACACAACCTAAGAGAATTTTCAATTTCGATTAACAATACAGCAAGTGATTGAGTTGATTTCATTCAACAAAATAAACATGATTAATCACGCAAAGCAAACAAGTAAAACAACAGGTTATCAATCTACACAACAATCATGGAAATCATCGTAAAATAACAATCTATAGGTTGACAATTTTAACTAACAACAAAGTATAATCCTTAGTCAACAGCTATATCATGCATCAATTCAGCCAACAAAAATCAAAATCCAATAACAAATCACAACAAATGCAGCTAAGGAACAACCTATTAATCATACTAAAACACAGCAAACAAAATAAGGATGTTAGTTTATTATAATTTCCTCAAATTTAGCCCAAGATAGAAATTTCCAAACAACCAAATTCTGCAATAGATAGATGACAATTAAAACCAGCAAATATGTTACCCGCAGTCAATTAATTCAACAGCATAATTGCTTAACTTACTGCCCAAATAAAACTGATAAACGGTGAAGTTAAATTCAGCAAAACATGAAAAACCAGTAAATATATATCTTTAGCAAATATGTGTTAGTTTCAGTTTCATTCAACTAAATTGAAATTAATATGCAATAGCTAACACAATTCTAATAACAGATTGGCAATTAAAAAAATAATCAGCAATTAGCAATTAAGGCTAAACAGGAGATCATCCAAATAGCAGTCTGCATAATGATATGTTCGGACATACAATATATGATTAACACTATCCATCTATTAGTGAATTAATCTACCAATTAATAGCATGAAACAACAATAAAGATCCAGCAGCTTGATTTTAAGAAATATGATATATCATCAACAGAAATATGATGCAAACAGAGGATTAATATTAGTTGTCCAAATTCTAGCAAATCACAAGGAACAATTATCAGAAAACAACAAAGTAAACTGTAACGCCCCAATTTAAAAATCCCCAATTTGAAACCCTAATTTTGAAAACCTTAAAATTTTTCCCAAAATTGATTTAAAATCGAGTGTTAAAATCTTATTTTCATAATATTAAAAACATAATAACTGGAAACTCTTAAATACGTGGAAGTTTTATCAGACTATAATAAATTTGTCAGAAACTTGAAATAATTACATATTTAAAACAATTTTATAAAACCTTATTTAACAATCAAATTCAACATAATTATTCAAAATCTTAAATTAAAATAAAACTTTAAATATTGTTTGAAAAACTAAATCATACTAATTCAAATCATTTTCTTCAAATTCAATAATATCTTCTTCTTCTATATGCTCGCTTGTCACTTGAGAGTTCTCAATCGCAGTTAGTTCTTGCTTAGATAAAAACTCACCTACATCACAAGTTAAAACTATGAGAAAACTCAGTAAGTAGAAATACGTGCAAGTTACAAAACTTTTACTTTTACTTTTACTAAATCCTATTAACAGTTGCATACTGGTTGAAGACTCAACCTTTTTTTAAGACTTAGCCATCTCATTGTCGTTCAGGCTTCGTCGTCTTTTACTTTTACTTTTAACGTTCAAGCTCACTATCTCACTGTCGTTCAAGCTTTTGCTATCACGTATTTGCCATCAATTTCCCTTTTACTTTTTCATACACATGCAAATATCCTATCCATTTTATCTTTTAAACAATTCTATGTCGATATTCTAACATACCTGCTCAATCATTGAAAACGTGTGATAAAATAAAATAATAATAAGAAAAATAATATTTATCATGTGTTGTAGGGCCGTAGCCAAAACATTGTATTTAAACTTACCTGGATTCCAAGCAATTAGTATTTATTGGGATTTTCCAAAAATTTTCAGAATAATATCCTGCTCAATTAAAATCTTTGATATTAAAATGCTACTTAATAAATCCAATTTCAAAGTAAATTGAGCAGAATTTCCTTACGTTGGGTTATCAGGTCGGATTGGATCGGTTTTGTAACACCCGACAATCCTGGCCAGGTGATCTTCTTAACCAAATTAACTGTCACCTTTATTTTTGGTCCTTTGATTGAATTTAATACCAAGGCTTATTTGATTGTTAATTGTGTGGTGGCAGAATTGTAATTATGAGAGATTGCAATTGGTATAAATAGAAAATGGAAACCTTAAACCTCACTAAAACCTCACTGTAGCCGACACATTCACTCTCGGCGTTTTTTCTCTCCTCTCCAGAGCTCTCTCTTTCAGCCAGCTACAGCTCCTTTCGGTGACCGATTCTTCAGTCTCCACCCCGACGAATTCACCCCTAGGTAGGACTCGATAATGTAGTTGCTGGTTAACCATTTTGAGCTCTGTCTTTCAACTAAGCTGACGTGCCTCGGATTGCAATTTAAAGAAAATTTAGTAAAAGTCTCAAACTTTAAATCATCTTCCTACTTATTAAGTGTTTTTCTTTTGTAGGTATAATTATCGGAAGGAATGCATATGGAGCTTTTGGAGGAAGTCACCAAATAGCCCGATGGGAATTTGTCTTCCCGGGCCCCTATTTTTGTAATTTTATTTTAAACTTATTTGGCATACATTCGCCTTTATTGTATGGATTATATAATTGCATCATGCATTAGATTGTGTGGTTAGGGTTAGATGTATGTTTGTGGATTATGGGTTGAAGAAATTCAACCAATTATTCAAAGGAAAAAGGCCTTCACAAGATCAAGCCCAAAGGAAGCCATGGCCCAAAGAAGAGCCCACATTTAAAGGTATGGTTTTACAAGTACAAGAGTTAGTGGCAACATGGATTGATGATGTGGCAAGATTCCCTCCATTGATCCCTTTAGGCATGACATTCATCTCCTCCCTATGATGTGTGCTTGTTTGCCTTGATCTTGGCCATCCATCCTTTTTCATCCAAGGGCCACCATTCATTCATCCTTATGGAATTGCAAGGACAAGAGATAGTGGCCTCATGGATTGATGATGTGGCAAGATTTCCTCCATTGATTCCTTTAGGCAAGGCATTCATCTCCTCCCTAGGATGTGTGCTTGTTTGCCTTGATCTTGGCCATCCATCCTTTTTCATCAAAGGGCCACCATTCATCCCTTCCAACCCTAATCCACTCTAGGACTTCTATAAATGCATGGCATTAGTGTTTGTATGGAACTTTTTGCCAATTTATAAAATATCCCTTTTTGCTTCTTTGAGGTGGTTAGCCTTTGAGAGTTTCCTTGGTTATTTGAACCAAGTGGAGAAGTCCTCAATTATTATCCTAGCTTCGGGTTGCTAGGATAATCCTTATTCATTCCCTCGCCTTCTCCAACGGGAGTCGGAGTTGAGGAAGAAAACCTAGGCCTTAGGTGGTCGGTTTTCCTACGGGAAAATCGTTTATCCGAGAGCTTAAACCGTAAGATCGCTCTACGGGTCCGCCAACGGTATTTCCATTATTTTCATTTCTGCTTCACTTTCACACACATTTCCACCTTTAAATTCAGCCCTCAATATCACACACTCCACCTTTATCTTCTTGTCATTTTATTTCTTGTTATTATTATTCATTTCTTCCCTTTTCACACACCTTTCTCTCATCTATTTCTCCATTTTCTATCATAGTTCATTGCCTCATCTAACATCTAACTCTCGGCCATTGCATCATCTAGCATTAATTTAGTTTCTTGCACTTTATTTCTATTATTTCTTCTCTTTATTTAAGTTTGCACAACACTAGTCACCCGAGCACTTCTTGAATATTTGTGGGTTTGAACACGGATTCTTTTCCTAAGGGATTTTGTGTCATAAGCTCTGTAGTTTCGGATTCTTCAATGGCAGAGTTATTTTAGTGACATTTTAATCCGCATTTAGTAATGGCATTCCGATTCGAATCTGGACATTAAGATAATCGACTGTGTACAGCTGCTAGGTTGAATCTGATTATTTAGGATCTGGAAACTGAATCCACGCACACAAGGTGCTGACTAGAGAACCTAGAAGTACAAATGTGTTAGATTCTAGGATAACTATTGGTTAGGACTTTTAGGATTTTGTTTAACTCCGTAATGTGAAATGTTCTAGGTAAAGAAGATTGCAGAGAAGTGCTGCAGATTGCTAAGGAAACCAGGTAAGTGAATGTGTAGGATTACCCGGCCATTAGGGCCCTACATCACAAGGGTATTAGTTAGAAGCTGATTTTCGATGTTTAAAGATTATCTGAGCTTTTGTCTGTTAGTTACGATACTTGAACTATAAGAATGATCTTTGTTAGATGTATGACCTGTTCAGTAGAATGATGAACTAGAGTATCCCTACTCTGTCATCACGAATGTTTCTCAAGCATATGAAAGTATTTTAAGTGCATGTTTGTCTTTCATGAACAAGATATGAATATGAAACCTATGCAACATGGATTATGAGAGGGTTGGGGGCGGTTTGGCGTATGTCACTGTCCAAAAGAGGGACCAAGAATACGACCCGCAAGGGACTATGTACACTTTCACTGTCGAACCCCCTTTACCGGCACAAATCCTCTCTTAATCCATACAATGTAATGATGAATATGAATGATGATATGCATGACGAACATGAATGATGAATATGAACATGAACAAGAACAGAACAAGAAAGATTCATGAGCATGTGTTTTTTAAACTGTGCATTCATGCATATGTGTTAGCATTGCATTCCTTACTAAGCATTAGGCTTATAGTTTAAAAACCTTATTGATGTAGGTGAAGAATTAACAGGTGAGGATTCCAAGTTCATGAGGAAGTCTAAGGCTGGTTGCTGGATGGTGCTCAGGGTGATAGTGCGTGTCTGGAAAAGGGGATTATGACCCGTGGTTACTGCTCATGTGATGGCAGTAAGGATTACGAAAACTGAGGTAAAGTAGGATGAGTTTTCTCTGTCATTAGATACTAGAATATGACTGATACATTTCTAAGTAGGATGGAGTTTCTCTTAAAGCGTCATTTACCTGTTTAGCTTCTGAGCTCGGGAATGATTTTGAGAATTTATATATATGTGATGGTCTGTTTTAACTGAAGTCTTCCGCTATGTATACTCAGATTGGAGTTATGTTTAAGTCAGAGAAGGATATATTGTCATGATGAGAGGTGTGTGAAAATTGGATGTCCTCTATGGGTACATGTCAAAGGTGTTTGCCCACCGATGGATGTTTTCTGTCAGTAGAAGTCGTTTAATACGTAGGTTTCCTGTCTTTAGGGTAAAGTCGATCGGATGATGTGAGTAAAGATGAGTAATCGGATAATGTGAGTAGTGCCGTTTTAATCGGATTGAGTAAATCATCGGCTGACAGTCATCGACAGGATTAGTTTAAACTTTGTCATTTTGTGATCAATTGATGTGAGTAAAGATGAGTACTCGGATGATGTGAGTAGTGCTGTTTTGATCGGATGAGTAAATCATCCGGCTGACATCATTGGCAGGAGTAGTTTAAACTTTGTCGTCCTGTTGATCGGAAGATATCTTCCATCGGATGATGTCCTCTATTGGATAATGTCTTCTGTCGGATGATGTCTCCTATCGGATGGAGTCTTAATGTGTCACGTGGGATACGCATGTCAATCGGATGATGTTGTTTATTCTATCGAATTGAGTGTGTATAGGATTTGTCATTTAGCGATCGGATTAAGTTTAATGTGGCACGTGGGGTACACATGTTGATCGGTGGATGTCTGCGAATCCATGCACCCCGCGAACGATGAAGTCGTGAGGTCTGAGGGCACCTTCCTTCTGCCTGATCGTGTTATGAAATCAATGTTTGAGTTTAGTTGCACTGCTCTGCGACTAGTTATGCCGACAGTTTTATGGATGAGTCGAGTGTTGAAGAGTTAGTTTTGTCATATATGACAATGGTTTAAAGTTCTTTCTGTAAAAAAAAAAAGTGTGCAGAGAGAATATTTAGAGTAAAAGTTCCACGGAAAAATGAATTTGTCTCGGCCCTTAACGAGGTCGTGACAGAGAATATTTAGAGTAAAAGTTCCACGGAAATATGAATTAGTCTCGGCCCTTAACGGGTTCGTGACAACTATGGTATCAAAGCAAAATCGGGTTCTAAAATCGATTCTGTAGACTGCCTTCCAGCACAGACCGTCACATGAGCACACTCCAGCAACTGTAAGTGTTTATGATTTCAACAATGTCCTTAAGTTAAGATGTGTTTATGACTAATTGTTTAGGAATTCCAAGATGGTAAGAGGCCAACAGAGAGATGACAATGTAGATAGCAATACTATTGCCCAACTAACAGAGTTGGTCATTCGCCAATTCCGACAGATTGAGCAACTTGTAGCCACTAGGGAGGAACAAGGAAATTCTAGCACTAATACAGCTCGAGATCATGGTGACGAGCGTTTCCATCGACTTTGACCTCCGACGTTTAATGGTCAAGTTTCGGATCCTGTTTATGCTGAGGAATGGGTCCAGAAGATGGAGAACATGTTCAGGTATGCAAAGGTCGATGAAGGAGATAAGGTCACATGTGCTTTCTTCCACTTGGAACTGGATGCAAGGCATTGGTGGGACTCAATCCAGAGCACCGTGAATACAGGAGCTATGACCTGAGAAATGTTTAAGACTGCCTTCTATGACAAGTACCTTCAGCTGTAGCTGTTCGGACTAGCAAGAAGATGGAATTTATGCAGCTTCGTCAAACCGGTTCTGTGGCCGATTATATATGTAAGTTTGAGGCGTTATTTCGGTTTGCACCCCGTATGATAGAAGATGAGGAAGAAAAGATCCACCAATTTGTTCATGGACTAAAACCAGGCTTGTATAGAGGAGTAAAGACTGCAGGAATTCACAATGTGCCGTTTTTCGAGGTGGCGGCTAAGGCCTTAGAACTAGAAAAGGTTGAAGTAACGTTACAAGAACAACGTGAGCAGTCGAAGAAATTTACCAAAGAGGCTCAACCACCACACAGACAGAGCAGGGTTGGCAGCCACAGCAGCAAATAGGGGGCCTCAGCAACAGCAGAAGGGTGTTAAGAGACCTTTGAGCAGAACGATGACCAGGGAAAAGGGAAACGACCACTGCTCCCTATGCCCCACCTGTCAGAAGAATCACCCAGGCGAAATGCAAGTTACATTCTGGCCGTTGTTATAGATGGATAAGGTTAGATTACATTGTCAGGGACTGCCCCATGCCGCCGGACCCGAATAGAGCGAGGGTGGCACCTAGAGTCTATACCTTGATGGAAGATGAGGATGCAGTGCCACATACAGTCATAACAGGTACGATTACGATCTGTGGTATTTTTGCTTACACACTTATAGATACGGGAGCCACTCACTCGTTTGTGGCAATCTTGTTTGTACGTAAGCATAATTTAGAACCCTTACCAGCCGAGAGGTCATTTAGTGTTATGTTACCGTCAGGGAAGTCTTTACATTCAAAATAGGTAGTAAAAGGTGATGTTATGTCCTTAGGAGATAAGAAGCTACATGTAGAACTGATCGTAATTGATATGAGGGGATATGAAGTCATACTAGGGATGGATTGGTTATTCAGACATCATGCCACGATAAGTTGTAGGTCTGGATTAGTTGAGTTCCGACCCCCAAATGGCGATCGGTATTCTTCCAAGCTATTCCTAAAATAAGTAAAATGCCGTTGTATCCTCACTAGAAACCCCAGCGGTTGTTGAAAGAGGGTTGCGAGAGTTTTCTAGCTAGTGTAATGATGATCGGGTGAAAAGTAGGATAGAACTGCAAGATATTCCTATAGTCCGAGAGTTTCCAGAGGCATTCTTGGATGATTTGCCCGGGTTGCCACCGGATAGAGAAATTGAGTTGTATTGATACATATCCCGAGGCGTTACCGGTGTCTAAGAAACCCTCTACTGCATGCACCTGTTGAGGTTTGAAAGAATTAAAAGTCCAACTACAGAAATTAGTAGACAAAGGATTTATACGCCTAGTAGTTCTCCCTGGGGTGCACCTGTTTTATTCGTTAAGAAGAAAGATGGTTCTCTTAGAATGTGCATAGACTACAGAGAGCTAAACAAGTTGACAATTAAGAATAAATATGTAACACCCGAGTTTTTTGGGTTTCCGCTTCAAGGCTATTTTCGTAAATAAGTAAATTAGGTCCGTTTTGTGAGCGGATAGTTTTATTAGGACCCTAGAAATTTATGGGGATTTGTATAAGAATAAGTGAAATTTTAGAAACCCAAATCGAGAAGAGTAATGCTAGAGTTCCCGTTTTAGCCTTTTAGTATATTAATTCGTAAAAATAGTAAATCAAGTCCGTTTACGAAAAGAAAGTTTTATTAGGGTCCTAACGATTAATGTGAATTTGTGGAGATATACGGGATTAACGGGATTTACGGAAGGCAAACGGTATATTAATTAATTAATAGGAATTAATATTAGGATTATTATTATTATTATTATTATTATTAATTTAAAAAAATTAAAAAATAATAAAACTAAAACGACAGAATGGCCGACGGCCATCTTCGTTCGAGGTGGAGCTCGAGCCAGAGCGCGAGAGGAGGACAGGGGAGACGACGACGGAGACTCCCTCTCCGTGAACGGCGATTCTGCCGTTTTAGGCAGACGACGGCGACGTGCGATCTCCGCCCTCTCCAGCGTGAAACCGACCGGTTGGGTTTCGGTTTTCTCTCTTTTCGGTGTGGCTTGGGGGCCGTGCGTGGCGAGCTCGAGGAGCTCCGATCGCCGGGCCGTTTTGGTCGCATCCGAAGAGGGGTTGAGAACCCGTGGTCGGTTTTCATCGACTGGCCGTAATGGTTCTAGTTTGGCGGAATTAAGTGAATGACCGATTTAGAGCATGCGGGTTTGGGGGGAAACTTCGATTAGGGTAGTTTATTCTACATTGAGGGTGTATGGATCGATTGGTGAAGAAATGATGGAATGTGAAGAAAAATGAAAAAGGAAAAATATTTACGATTAGGGCAGATGCGGGTTTCTGTAAAGACCTAGTTCGTCATTGTTTTAAAATTCATTTTGGCAGATTAAAAAGGTATAGAGGAGTGCGTGGACGGCTAAAATAGTTCTATCCGATAACCGACGCAAAAGTTTGCACGGTTTGAGTTTTGGGTCGATTTTTACCAAACCAAATGAGTGGCCGTTTAATTAGGTTTTAGTTAGAAATCGATAGTATGATGCTTTTTATGCTTTTAGTGAATACATTGTAGGTATTTCGGTAGATTAAAGAATGATGACTATTGTGAATGTGGTAAAGTTGAATCTGGAGATATTGGAAACCAGTAATGGAGGTTGAGTAAATTGTGAGCACCACGTGCTCAATGAAATGCGATAGGGAGAAAATGGAAGTTTTAGGAGAAGTTGCTTTAGATTGGAGCTTAGTTTAAATTTGGGATTCGTTTAAGTGGAATTCGATTTATTGCTTTATTTATGAACGCTTTAGGTGAGAAGACTTTTGGACGGTGCTCGAATAGCGACGGGACGCCAGTAGGTAAGGGATGTTTGGTTCCGGCCCTTAAGGCCCTGCCTCGTATCAACGTTAGGTTTTTCTATTTTGATGATGATTTCTGACTGTGGGTTTAATGGTCGGGTAGCCTAGAATGTAGTTCTGAGTGTTTGGGTTAAGTGGTTATGAGTAAAGCTTGTCCATGTTCGTTGTGGAATGGTTGATGATAGTCTATGAACTCCTCATGTTTTTTTTTTTTTTTTTTTTTTTTTTTTTTTTTTTTTTTTTTTTTTTTTTTTTTTTTTTTTTTTTTTTTTTTTTTTTTTTTTTTTTTTTTTTTTTTTTTTTTTTTTTTTTTTTTTTTTTTTTTTTTTTTTTTTTTTTTTTTTTTTTTTTTTTTTTTTTTTTTTTTTTTTTTTTTTTTTTTTTTTTTTTTTTTTTTTTTTTTTTTTTTTTTTTTTTTTTTTTTTTTTTTTTTTTTTTTTTTTTTTTTTTTTTTTTTTTTTTTTTTTTTTTTTTTTTTTTTTTTTTTTTTTTTTTTTTTTTTTTTTTTTTTTTTTTTTTTTTTTTTTTTTTTTTTTTTTTTTTTTTTTTTTTTTTTTTTTT
This sequence comes from Begonia masoniana, assembly GCA_022432975.1. NCBI lineage: Eukaryota > Viridiplantae > Streptophyta > Magnoliopsida > Cucurbitales > Begoniaceae > Begonia > Begonia masoniana. Next base: position 15,101,817 of record CM039507.1, on the reverse strand, counting down.
TTTTTTTTTTTTTTTTTTTTTTTTTTTTTTTTTTTTTTTTTTTTTTTTTTTTTTTTTTTTTTTTTTTTTTTTTTTTTTTTTTTTTTTTTTTTCTTGAGAATACGGGATTTAAGGGATTTACGGAGGCAAACCGGTATAGTAAGAAAGAGGAATTAATATTTTTTTTTAGGGGGGGGGGGATTTTATTTAATTATTATTATATTATATTATAATTTAAAAAAAATAAAAAATAAATAAAACTAAAACGACAGAATGGCCGAAGCCATTCTGTCGTTCGATGTTGAGCTCGAGCCCGAGCGCGAGAGGAGGACAGGGGAGACGAACGACGGCGACTCTTCCTCCTCGATTTGACGGCGATTTCTTGCCGTTTCGCAGAGACGGCGATTGCGGATCTCCGGACCTCACGCGTGAAAACCGAACGGTATGGTTCGGTTTTCTCCTCTTTTCGGTTTGGCTTGGGCTGTGCGTGGCGAGCTCGATTGAGCTCCGGATCGCCGGCGGTTTTTGGTCGCCCTCCGACGAGGGTTTGGACCCTTGGTCCGGTTTTCACGCCTGGCCGTAATGGTTCTCGTTTGGGGAATTTCAGTGAATGCCCGATTAGAGCAATTCGGGTTTGTGGTTGGAAACTCGATTTTAGGTAGTTTATTCTAATTGAGTTGTTTATGTGGATCGATTGGTGAAGAAATTGATGGAATTTGAAGAAAAATCGAAAAAGGAAAATTTCCGATTAAGGGCAGATTCGGGTTTCTGCTAAATGACCCTAGTTCGTTCATTTGTTTTAAAATTCCTTTTTGGCAGATTAAATAGGTTATTAGAGGAGTACGTGGCCGCTAAATCGTTCTATTCCGATAACGACGCAAAGTTATGCACGTTTGAGTTTGGGTCGATTTTTACAAACCCAATTAGTGGCGCCTTTAATTAGGTTTTAGTTAGAAATCGATAGTATTATGCTTTATGCTTATTAGTGAATACACTTGTCGTTATTTAGGTAGATTAAATGAATTGATGATTATTGGTGAATTTAGGTTAAAGTTTGAATATTGGAGATTATTGGAAACCATTAATGGAGGTTGAGTAAATTGTGAGCACCACAGTGCTCAATGAAATGCCGAAGGGAGAAAATGGAAGTTTTAGGAGAAGTTGCTTTAGCTTGGAGCTTAGTTTAAATTTGGGATTCGTTTAATTAGGATCGATTTTATTGCCTTTATTTATGAAATGCTTTAGGTGGAGACGACTTTTGGACGGTGCTCGACTAGCTACGGACGCCAGGTAAGTGGATGTTAGGTTTCCGGCCCTTAAGGCCCTGCATCGTATCAACGTTAGGTTTTTCTATTTTGATGATGATTTTCTGACTGTGGGTTTAATGAGTCGGGTAGCCTAGAATGTTAGTTCTTAGTGGTTTGTTAAGTTTGTTATGAGTAAAGCTTGTCCATGTACGTTGTGAATGGTTGATGATATGTCTATGAACTCCTCATGCATCATGTTTTATAAAAGGTGCATACGAACTATTTACGAGCATGTTTTTATGATGATTGAATGATAATGATTTACAGATGATATGTGTTCTCACGGGAAAATGAATGATGTATGTTCTCACGGGAAAATGAATGATGTGTGTTCTCATGGGAAAATGAATGATGTGTGTTCTCACGGGAAAATGAATGATGTGTGTTCTCACGGGAAAATGAATGATGTGTGTTCTCACGGGAATGATGCATGATTCTCACGTGTATGCTTCTCACGGGTCCGACTGTATGCTTCTCACGGGTCTGACTGTATGTTTCTCACGGGACTAAATGAATGTTTCTCACGGGACTAAATGAATGTTTCTCACGGGACTAAATGAATGTTTTTCACGGTACAAGAAAAAGATTTTACGAAACAAAACGAAACGAAATAAACATGTTTTTATGAAAAGTCACGCATTCATGCATAAGTTATCCATAGAGCATCCTCTTACTAAGCATTAGGCTTACTGTTTATGTTGTATGATGTAGGTGACAGGTGTGAAGGTGAGAGTTCCTCATGATGACAAGGAATAGGTGGTCGACGGGTGGTGCTCGTGGCAACGGGGTGTGTTTTGGCTTGATGAATCCAATGGCTTGAATGACGTATGTCGAATGATGTGAGTTAGTTTTGTTGGTTAGTAGGTCTACGTGTAGGTTTATTTTGTGAAAGTATCAAAGTGTTTAAGTATGTAGAATAGATGTTTTGATAGAAAATGTACGAAAAGTCAAGTTTTGATGTATATGTAGTGGCACTAGATTGTTTAGAATGATGTAAATGTAGTGGTAGTAGATTGTTTAGAATGTAAAGTCTTTATTTTGGAGAATATACTGGAACTGTTTGGGTATTTTGAACTGTTTAGTTATTTTAAAACAGGTAAGGATACGCTCGATTTTTAGAGCGATCCACGCAGTTTGTTTTCTTGAGTGTAGGTTATATTAGTGTCATGTTTTGATGATCGAGGAATGAGTGATTTTAAGGGATTTCAACAATCCGAGACTTCAATTTAATGGTCTAGAAGTCGAAACGTTATAAGTGATATAAAAAGAAAAATTCACGTGGTTACGAGAGTTTAAAGTTAAGGTTACGTTAGGGTTAATTTGTTTAAGGGTTTTGGGTTATGTTTAAAGTAAAAATGAAAAAGTTTATGCGAAAAATATGAGGGCTTAGGTAATGATTATGTCACGGCAAGTCCGTGGCGGCCCTGATCGGGTTGGGGTCGTCACAGTTATGGTATCAGAGAAACGGAGTTTTAAAAGCGAGTTCTGTGATATGCCTGCCAAAAACACACCGCCGCACGAGGACTCTCCATCGACTGTAAGTATTTAAGTTTAAGTTTGATTCATAGATGTTTATATTATTTTGTCTTGTATTTGTATTGTGTCTAGGAACAAGAAAATGCCGAAAGCACCTAGACAACCCGAGGAGAAATCCATTAGTCAGCTTATGGACATAGTGCACCAATGGTCAGAACAAATAGAGATCTTACTCAACCGAGATGGAAATGGTAATAGACAAGATAGTACTTCATGGAACCAGGGTAGTGAACGAATTAGGCAGTTCGACCTCCGATATTTGATGGATGTGCTATAGATCCGATACAGGCCGAGGTGTAGGTTCGAGCAATGGAAAGATTGTTTGACATTATTAAGGTGAAGGAGGTAGATAAGGTTTCTTATGCGAAGTATTATCTGGTGGGAGTGCAAGTTGCATTCCGGTCGATGTTTCGGTGCGACAAGGTGGGGCACAAGGCCAGAGATTGTCCAGGACCGAATGAGATACCACCGTGTTGTCCTCCGAGGATGTCTACCTTGATCGAGGAAGAAGGAACCACTCAACCATCGGTTATTCCAGGTATATTCATATAGTGACGATTAATAAGATAAGGAGCGTTGGAGAAGAAGTGTAATTAGAGTAGGGGTTTAAAACGTAACTTTTGTATATTAGATAGAAGGAGGATTGTGAATAGAGAAAGTTACGCAATGAGATGAATAACCTGAGATAATTGTGCAAGTGTGCACTTACTTAGAATTTATTACCATTGGAGGGATACGACTTAAGAGATCTAACGGTTTGACGAATCCCCTAAGTATTTAAATGAAGGTAATAACCAAAAGTCTATCTTAGGTGAATTGTCGAATAGGAGCATTTGACTTAGTAAATATCAGTGAAGAGAACAAAAATATTGAGGTGAAGTCGGCAGGTTAACAAATTTAGAGACTTTAGAGAATAGGGAATCTTATGTAAGGTGGGACTTAAGTTACAAGAATTAGACGTTTCTTGTAATGAGGGAGATATACCAAAGACAACTTTCAGAACCCGCTATGGACACTATGAATTTCTTGTAATGTCGTTTGGATTGACAAATGCACCTGCAGCTTTTATGGATTTGATGAATCAGGTGTTCCGAGAGTACTTGGACAAGTTTGTAATTGTGTTCATAGACGATATCTTAATTTACTCACGGACTGAAGCTGACCATGCATAGCATTTAAAAGTGGTTTTGACGACATTAAGACAGCAGTAACTCTATGCCAAGCTGTCCAAATGTGAGTTCTGGTTGGATAAGGTCAATTTCTTAAGCCATGTCATTTCTGCTGAGGGCATATCAGTAGATCCAATCAAGATTCAGGCTGTTAAGGACTGGCCACAGCCAAGGAATGTCAGTGAAGTCCGTAGTTTCCTTGGTCTGGCAGGTTATTATAGAAAGTTCATTAAGGGATTCTCTATGATAGCTAAGCCTTTAACTAATTTAACAAAGAAGGACACCAAATACTCTTGGACTGAAACTTGTGAAGATAGCTTCCAGACACTTAAGCTGAAGTTGACGACAGCCCCTCTATTGACTCTCCCAAACGAAGAAGGGAAGTTTAGTGTTTACTGTGATGCATCCAAAGTTGGTCTGGGGTGTGTTTTGATGCAAGAAGGCAAGGTTGTGGCGTATGCCTCCAGACAGCTGAAGAGTTATGAGCAGAATTACCCCACTCATGATCTGGAATTAGCCGCGGTTGTATTTGCTTTGAAGATTTGGAGACATTATTTGTATGGTCAACTGTGTGAGGTGTTTTCTGACCATAAAAGCCTGAAGTACATTTTCACTCAAAAGGAATTGAATATGAGGCAAAGACGTTGGTTGGAGTTTGTTAAGGATTATGACTTTGAGATCAAGTATCACCCGGGTAAGGCTAATGCTGTAGCTGACGCATTGAGTAGAATGTCGATGACAATGCAGCCAGCAGTGTCAACCATGTCTACACCTTTGAGGAATGAAGTTCAGAAGTTGAATTGGAAATAGTTTCCGAATTGTCTGATTTACTCACAGGAGTAACTATTCAACCAACCATCTTGGATAGGATCAAAGAAGCACAACAAAGGACTCGAAGAGAATAGTAGTGTGATGAGCAAGTTAAAGGACGTCTCCTCTGAGTTTAGTCTCTCCAAGGATGGTATTCTAAGATTTAGAAATCGATGGTACATTCCAAGTGATGGAGAATTACGTAAATTGATCTTGGCCGAGGCACACTCGTCTCCCTTTTCTGTACATCCTAGTTGCACCAAGATGTATCGAGACTTGAAGTTAGTTTACTGGTGGCCAAACTTGAAGAGGGACGTTGCTAAGTATGTAGAGTCGTGTTTGGTATACCAACAATTCAAGGCAGAGCATCAACGTCCAGGGGGTACCCTTCAACCTTTACCGATCCCCGAATGGAAGTGGGAACACATTGCCATGGATTTTGTTGTGGGACTGTCTAGGACAACTAAAGGCCATGATAGCGTTTGGGTTGTAATTGACAGAATGACGAAGTCAGCACATTTCCTACCAGTAAGGACAACTTACACGATGGACCAGCTAGCTAATCTATATGTTCAAGAAATCATCAGATTACATGGTATCCCAGTGTCTATTGTCTCCGATCGTGATCCCAGGTTCACCTCACGCTTTTGGAAAAGTTTACAAGGCACGCTAGGTACAAAGTTATCCTTTAGCACTACTTTCCACCCGCAGACTGATGGACAATCTGAGAGGACTATTCAGATACTCGAGGATATGTTGAGAGCTTGTGTGCTAGATTTCTAGACATCTTGGTGTCGACATCTGCCCTTGGTTGAATTCTCCTACAATAACAGTTACCAGTCCACTATCGGTATGGCACCTTATGAAGCACTGTATGGCAGTAAATGCAGATCACCTTTATATTAGGACGAAGTTGGTGAAACAAAACTCCTAGGTCCTGAAATTTTGCAGCAGATGTCAGACAAGATTGCCACAATTAGGAAGAGGATGATGACTGCTCAAAGTCGACAGAAGAGTTATGCAGACCAAAGAAGAAGAGATCTTGAGTTTGCCGTTAGAGATGAAGTGTTCCTAAGAATTTCACCGTTTAAGGGAGTTTTAAGATTTGGCAAGAAGAGAAATCTTAATCCACGGTTCATTAGACCATTCCCTGTCCTGGCCAGAATTGGCAGTACAGCTTATAGATTACAATTACCTCCAACATTGGATAAGGTTCATAATGTCTTTCATGTGTCAATGATAAGGAAATGTATACATGATCCGACACATGTTGTTGAACCAACTGAAATCGATATCGAGCCGACACTGACGTATGAAGAGAAACCTGTCTGAATTTTGGAAGCTGCAGTTAAGACTCTACGGAATAAAGAAATTCCTCTTGTAAAAGTTTTGTGGACGAATCACGGCATTGAAGAGACCACCTGGGAGCGGCAGCAGGATATGCTGGATAGGTATCCAGAGCTCTTTGTTTGAGCAATTTTTGAGGACAAAAATTTTGTTTAAGGAGGGGTGGATGTAACACCCGACAATCCCGGCCAGGTGATCTTCTTAACCGAATTAACTGTCACCTTTATTTTTGGTCCTTTGATTGAATTTAATACCAAGGCTTATTTGATTGTTAATTGTGTGGTGGCAGAATTGTAATTATGAGGGAATGCAATTGGTATAAATAGAAAATGGAAACCTTAAACCTCACTAAAACCTTACTATAGCCGACACATTCACTCCGGCGTTTTTTCTCTCCTCTCCAGAGCTCTCTCTTTCAGCCAGCTACAGCTCCTTTCGGCGACCGATTCTTCAGTCTCCACCCCGACGAATTCACACCCTAGGTAAGACTCGATAATGTAGTTGCTGGTTAACCATTTTGAGCTCTGTCTTTCAGCTAAGCTCTGTAGTTTCGGATTCTTCAATGGCAGAGTTATTTTAGTGACATTTTAATCCGCATTTAGTAATGGCATTCCGATTCGAATCTGGACATTAAGATAATCGACTGTGTACAACTGCTAGGTTGAATCTGATTATTTAGGATCTGGCAACTGAATCCACACACACCAAGGTGCTGACTAGAGAACCTAGAAATACAAATGTGTTAGATTCTAAGATAACTATTGGTTAGGACTTTTAGGATTTTGTTTAACTCCGTAATGTGAAATGTTCTAGGTGAAGAAGATTGCAGAGAAGTGCTCCAGATTGCTAAGGAAACCAGGTAAGTGAATGTGTAGGATTACCCGACCATTAGGGCCCTACATCACAAGGGTATTAGTTAGAAGCTGATTTTCGATGTTTAAAGATTATCTGAGCTTTTGTCTGTTAGTTACGATACTTGAACTATAAGAATGATCTTTGTTAGATGTATGGCCTGTTCAGTAGAATGATGAACTAAGAGTATCCCTACTCATGCATCACGAATGTTTCTCAATCATATGAAAGTGTTTTAAGTGCATGTTTTCTTTCATGAACAAGATATGAATATGAAACCTATGCAACATGGATTATGAGAGGGTTGGGGGCGGTTTGGCGTATGTCACTATCCAAAAGAGGGACCAAGAATACGACTCCCAAGGGACTATGTACACTTTCACTGTCGAACCCCCTTTACCGGCACAAATCCTCTCTTAGTCCATACAATATAAATGATGAATATGAATGATGAATATGAATGACGAACATGAATGATGAATATGAACATGAACAAGAACAAGAACAAGAAAAGATTCATGAGCATGCGTTTCTTTAAACTGTGCATTCATGCATATGTGTTAGCATTGCATTCCTTACTAAGCATTAGGCTTATAGTTTAAACCTTATGATGTAGGTGAAGAATTAACAGGTAAGGATTCCAAGTTCAATGAGGAAGTCTAGAGCTGGTTGCTGGATGGTGCTCAGGGTGATAGTGCGTGTCTGGAAAAGGGGATTATGACCCGTGGTTACTGCTCATGTGATGGCAGTAAGGATTAGGAAAATTGAGGTTAAAGTAGGATGAGTTTTCTCATGTCATTAGATACTAGAATATGACTGATACAATTTCTAAGTAGGATGGAGTTTCTCTTAAAAGCGTCATTTACCTGTTTTAGCTTCTGAGCTCGGGAATGATTTTGAGAATTTATATATATGTGATGGTCTATTTTAATGAAGTCTTCCGCTATGTATACTCAGATTGAGTTTATGTTTAAGTCAGAGAAGGATTATATTGTCATGATGAGAGTGTGTGAAAATTTGGATGTCCTCTATGGGTAAATGTCAAAGGCGTTTGCCCACCGATGGATGTTTTCTGTCAGTAGAAGTCGTTTAATAAGTTAAGGTTTCCTGTCTTTAGGGTAAAGTCTATCGGATGATGTGAGTAAAGATGAGTAATCGGATGATGTGAGTAGTGCGTTTTAATGGATGAGTAAATCATCCAGCTGACGTCATCGACAGGAGTAGTTTAAACTTTGTCATTTTGTGATCAATTGATGTGAGTAAAGATGAGTAATCGGATGATGTGAGTAGTGCTGTTTTGATCGGATGAGTAAATCATCCGGCTGACATCATCGGCTGGAGTAGTTTAAACTTTGTCGTCCTGTTGATCGGAAGATATCTTCCATCGAATGATGTCCTCTATTGGATAATGTCTTCTGTCGGATGATGTCTCCTATCGGATGGATCGTAATGTGCCCTGGATCGCATGTCCAATCGTATGATGTTTTATTCTATCGGATTGAGTGGTGAGAGATTTGTCAGTTAGAGCGTCGATTAAGTTTAAAGTGGCACGTTGTACACATGTATCGGTGGAATGTCTGTGAATCCATGCACCACGCTAACGATGAAGTCGTGATGTCTGAGTGCACCTTCCTTCTAACCTGATCGTGTTTGAAATCAATTCGAGTTTAGTTGCACACTGCTGATCGCTACGATTTATGCCGACGTTTTATGTATTGCGTCGAGTGTTTGAAGAGTTAGTTTGTCATATATGACACTGGTTTAAAGTTCTTTCTTGCCTGTCAAAAAAAAAGGTGCTAGAGAATATTGAAAGTAAAGTTCCCTGGAAATATAATTTGTCTCTCCTTACATGGGCGTGAGAGCAAATATTTAAGTACAAGTTCAACTGAAATATGAATTAGTCTGCAGCCCTTATGGGGGTCGTGACGGTTTTGATCGATTTGGATTGAAGTGGGATAGTTACAAAAATCTTTCCTTGCCTAAATCGAATATCAATATTAAAATGCACTTAATTTAGTCCACCTTTTAGAAGAATTTAAGTCAAATTCCCTACCAGTTAAAAATCTTTATCGTCCGATTGATGCGGGTCGAATTCGTTCGGTCGTTCGATTGAATATTGCCTAGTGCGAGTCGGGTGCATAGTGCCGGTTTCTGTTTGGGTTGGGTGAATAGTGCCGTGCGTCGTTTTGGTTCACTGCGAGTCCGTTTCGAGTCGGGTTGTCTTAATGACCCGGTTCAATTTTTTTTTTCCTTAAAACTGAACCACTGCTTCTCTTCGGAGTTTGCTGAGAATATAAAAGAGACGTGAGAACAGAGAGATACGATAGGAGGGTCCAAACAGAGAAGAACAAGTAGAGAGGAACTCTTACTTCAAAGGTGGTTCATCGATGGAGGTCCAAGGGCTTCATTGATCTTCTGCCAGGAGTTCCTTCTCATCAATATATTCGCGCCTCAAGACCGATGTAAGTAAAAATCTTCTCTGGTTTAAAAGAGCTCGATTGATTTTGGTGGAGTTTCTCTTCCCCGAAGCACCTCAATTTATTAGGAGGGATTCTGAACCAACATCCCCCAAATCCGGCTCAACAGATTTGTACTGGTAAATCCGATCCCCAATCGGATTTCCAGAGATTTTCCTCTGTTGTTAGTTGTTTAGGGTGGTGTAAATCAATTGTTCATCAATTTCACGATTTTCAGACTAGTTCATCCCATTGCTGAATAGAATCGATATCAATGTGAATCTTAGGAATTTAGGATTTAAGCGTAGATTAGGTTTTTTATTTTTAAATTATTTGGGGATTTCAATTTGATTTTAAAATTTTGAAATCCTAACAATTTTACACTAACGAAATCATGTAGCACTGGGATATCATTGAAGTACTGAATTAGTTGTTTAAGCCACACAACGTACGAAATGCGAACAAACACCTACTAAACCCAACCTAAATAACATAAACTGACACACTTAACAAAACGCAAACTGAAAACAGAAACTTCCACAATTCTCGACCAATTCTCTGAAAATTTTAATAGTGAACACCCACATTATTATGACATGCCTTTTGAAATTTCAAGTTCAAATTCAGTAGAGCAGATTTGCGGAGACACAACAAACCCAAAACAGAATCAAACTGGACAATCTAAAACGCAAAACAGCAACATGCTTTGAACAAGAACACCAACATCAGAACAAGTATTTAGGCTAGTCAAAACAGTTGTAAAAAACTGAAACTTAAACCAGACATCAAACATAACAATTTTACACACAAACAGATTTGTTTAAAAAACATTAACAAAAACTGGATTCTTGAAGAGCAAACATGACATAATCATCAAATGATGACATCAAATCTACTAAACAAGAAAACAAACATGTACATGCTCAACTATCGGATAAGCAATAGAACAAAAACAAGGAGAAAAACAAAGAAAATCAAACAATAACTTTAAAACGGACAACAGGAAATCGACCTAAACGTAGGGACACTCGTAATATGTGAACACCACACACATAAACAATATCGAACATAGGCTTGACGCGGTCAGAAAACTCTTGACTAGTACCAGCAGTTACAAAAATTCAGTTAGCAACCAAAAAACAAAAAAACTAGAAGAGAAAACAGATTACTCTGGAATGAATCAACTATCTTCTACACAAGGATTTCTTACAACTAGACACATGCACATCTTGTCTTACACGCTAAACGAGTAAACGATGCAGATGTTAGCTCTGAGCGTCGAGGTTGGGGGACGGATTGGATTTTCAGACCACGTCAAAATAGATACAGTCTCGGCTAGTTCGAGCTAGGGCGTGGCGCGTGCCATAACGAGTATCAACAGCAACGACAGGCGGACTGACACGGCAGTAAGCACGAGGCAAAAGACGAGGGTGAACAGAAGAGCGCGCTATACACTAAGTCGATGGCTAAGACAGACAAAGAAAATAACACAGAGAACTGTCAATTCCAAAGGGGAAACAGTGTCTCCAGGCTTATACATCGGATACCTGATGGAGAGACCTTAAGACCGGCTCAAGGTGGCACCCGCTAACAGAGACAGAGTGACAGCGAGAGGAAATTGTAGCGACAAACAGTGGAAAAGAGAGGAAAAAAGAGGAAATGTGAGGAAACTAGACATGGCCGTGACAGGCTATAAAAGCGTGATGTTACCAGTGGCTCGTAGGGATAAATAGAGGGTGCTGGATCACTGACTGTGCTTAATGCCTCTCAGGGAGGGCGCCGGTGTGGGCATGTGTGGCACAGGCATTCAGAGGGGTGCCAGGCAAGGTCACCGACAGTGGCTGATCAGCCAGCTAGACATGCACAAAGAAACGAGCGTTCGGCTGGAGCGGAAAGACTTACGCACAGGTGAGAAGAAACGATGGTGCGGCGTATGTGCTTAATCGGCATCGTGGTCAAGATTCCACCAGTAAAGAGAGCGGGTCATTGTGGGGAATGAGGTCGATGTGCGGCGAAAGCCCGATACCTAGGAGGGGCAACGAGTGCAAACTTGACAGCGGGCCCGGGGGAGATAGAGGAGAAACACCTGCGCGGCACTGTGGGGGCATAGACCTAAGAGTGCGGGGGTGAGTGTGAGCCGAGCCAGTCGGGATGGCGTCGCGTTCCGTTGTGTTGCAGAAAGAGAGCTGGTGGCGATAACTGAGTCATCACAGCTACCGGGTGGGGGGCCTAATCAGAAAACAAGAATGACGCCCGGTTGTCCAGCTAAGTGCAGACACTGTAGCCTGAGTGCAGAACAAGCACCTAAACTAACAAAGCAGAGAACGTCTATTTTTCCAAATAGAATAAAAAAGCTGTGGTATATCGTTGAGTAGGCTCTTTCGCCCTGAAACAGAAGGTTACAGAAGGAAAAAAAACAGAATGGAATAACAAAACGGCAAGGGAATAGCCTTGGGAAATTCCGAGCCGTGTTATGGTCGACGATCTCGACCACGGAGCCTGTCTCTCTTCTGGCGGCTACTTCGGCACTGTGGCTTGGGACGCTTCCAGGGCGAGCGCTAGGTCTTCTTGCAGGTCCTTTAGATCAACTTGTTTTTCCAACTCCAAGCCCAAATAGATTATGCAGCATTAATTTAAAAAAAAAGACAAAATTGTTTTTTTCCCTTCTAAAAAAAAATGGCTAATATTCTAAGACAAAATTAGTTACATTAATTTGTTTAAAGGGAAAAACAATTCCCCCTTCGAGGCTACCTAAAAATGTCATTATCTTCTTGTTAGCGTCCAAACTGAAAACCTGAAATAATGGCTTAATCCGACAAAATTAAAAACGGTTAGTCATTTAAAAGTGATGCATCACCTGTTTCTTCTTCTTGTCTTCGTCCTAGAAGTGTATCACAAAGTAATCATCCATTGGAGTTAAAAGATTCAAACCTAAACAATTTCAAAATGCTGATAAATGTAGTAGAATGAACAACCTATTATTGCAAACTCAACATGTGGTAAACACTTCTCCTCATTGTCTAAGTTCCTTAGAATAATGGCTCACAACAATAGAGAAGTGGTCTATTTACAACTCGGTTTTCCATCCAGGTGTGCTACTGTCACACGGCCTTATTTTTTGAATTGTGCGCGCGATGACATTTTTGTAAATAATTGAAATATGCTTGTTTTGAATCGGAGTTTTAATGGAACCCTTATAATTCATATAGATTTTTAAGAGAAATATGAGAATGTAAGAGATTCAAGCCGAAATGTACGCCCAATTTCCGTTGTTAATCAAGAGTTTTGGCAGCTTTTCCAGAACCTCGACGTGAATCTAGGGTCCCTGGTTAGATACATGATACTGACACCCCATGTAGCTTATGATCTCGTTAATGTAATAGCTCTGTGCATACTGGTCCTAGAGAATGTCGTCTTCAAGGTAAAATTGGCCGATTTCGTCCATCTCTCTACAGACCATATCTATATGGCTCTTATCCGTCCTTGGTATGCCAACACGCGAAGTCCATATGATATTCTCCACTTCTATTCAGATCGGGATAGGCTGAAGCGTTTCCACCTAGTCATTGATGCTCGCTGACTTGTTACATTCATGCAAGACTCCCATACTTTGGCCACTTCATTTTTCATATTCGGACACCACCAGAAATGAAGTTTCAAGTCTTGATACATCTTCGTCTTCCCGATGCAACAGAGAAAGAGGCCTGCGGGCTTCCGTAAAATGTCCCTTTTGTAGCTCCGTCATCTCTCAAGAACGTACCACCTATTCTTTGCACTTCAGAATACCACTTCTGAAGAGTCTGAACTCGGAAGAGGCCATAGGCACTTTCTCACGATCGGCATCTCCTTCGAATGATCTTCTGTGCTTCCTTAATTCGGCCAGAATGGTGTGGCCATAATGTTAGATCGGCCAATACAGCTGATAGTTAGAACGACCTCTAAATCGACTCTAATCTCTTTCCTCAAAGGCATTGATATGGTCGACAAGGCCGATTGCATAGTATCGGCATCCTCTCACCATCGCTACACGTTGGCGTGCCCAGTGGTACTTATCCGATATCGTAGTCTTTCACACCTCCAGTCACCGTCTGTGCCTCATAGTTAACTCCTTCTGAGTAAATATGTACTTTAAGCTTTTGTGCTCCAAAAATACCGCACATGATTGCCCAGACAAGGGGTGCTCCATACTTTCATACAAAAACACTGTCGCTAACTCCAGAATCGTGAGTAGGGTATTTTGCTTGTGATTTTCAAATTGTCTGGCGCCGTCGCCACCAACTTTTCTTCTGGCATTGTACCACCCAAACCAACCTTTGATGCATACAATACACACTGAATTGCCCTCTTCGACCGTCAATACTAAAAAGAGCGTGTTTAATTTCTGCTTTAGCGTCTGAAACTCCCCATAAGCTCAGACCCTGAACTTGATGTCTTGTCCTCTGTAAGCTGGTCATAGGCCTTTTCCTATCACTGAAAATCCCTTAATAATGTTCTGTAATACCAGCTAGCCCATAAAACTCTATACCTCACGGCATTTCTCGGTTTCGCCATTCCTTTCCACTGCAGAACCTTGGCTGGATCCTGAACCCTACGGCAGACACCACATGGCCGAGGAATTCATCCCTGCTCACTAGAATTCACACTTCGCAGTTTGGCTACATCGATGCTGTTTCAGAGTTGACAGAACAATGGCCCAGTGCTTCTTTGTGCTCTACCTCACTCCGGAATAACAGAGTTTGTCGATGACTACGATCATCAAATTTATCCAAGAAATCCTGGAATATCCTGTTAATCAAGTCCATAAATGTGGCTGGGACATTAGTCCAATCTAAACGACATCCCAGAATTCATAGTGGCCTATCAAGGTCCCGAATGCGGTCTTTAGAAATATTATCAGCTCTGACTTCATTGATAATAACTAGAGCGCAGTCCAATCTTTGGAATACCCCGACCCCTGGGTAGCTGGTCAAATAATCTCGATCCTCGGCAATGGTCTTATTCTTGATAGTCAACGTTGTTCAATTCACGTAGTCACACACATACGTAGGTGACACATCCTTCTTCTTAAGCCAAATCGGACTTGGCACCCCACGGTAGAGAACTGTGCGCACAAAGGCCTGTCCACCAAGTCCTTTTAGGCTGATTTCCGTCAACTCCCTTAGCTCTATTGGCGCCAACGGTATGGATTCTTCGACACCGGTTCAGCACCAGACATATATAAATCTCAATTCGATTTCACATCAGTGGCAATCCGGTAGTCATTTAAGAAAACCGCTGGAACTACTGGAATATTCTGAAGTTCCACCTCACCTTGCCTATGCATCTACGACGTGGGCAAGAAATCCGACGCATCCTGACCTCATCAGCTTTGAGCTTTTCAAAGGAGGATTAACAGGTAACTGTGTGTTCTTTGGTATTGCCTGATGGAGAACCTCTCGTTCGGGCGCTTAACAGACTGATCCTGGACCTGCATTTGATATGGCTGCGTGATGTCGAAACGCCAGTCCATCCCCAAATACGTCGTAGCCGTTCATACCGCTTATGATAAATTTGACCATATAATTTCTGTCTCCACGGCCTATTCACCCTGCAATACCTGCTCGAGGGCATAAACTCTCGAATGGTGCATGACACTGTATGGGGGTATTGACGCACTATACATAGTTTCTCCCTTTGCCACAAAGTCTATTTCCCACAGAACGAATGTGGCCCCTATATCTACAAGGTTATCATGTCGTCCCCACAATCATAGAGTACTGTGATCACCGTGTCTGTGTGGTCATCATCATCCTCATCTTGCAAAAACCCTTGGCACGGCTTGATTAGGTCTCATGTCCGGGCATCGACAATACCGGACCTTGATGGCCCTCCTTGTCGCATCGGAATGCATCGGACCAATAAGTACCGACATTCCCTGTATGATTCCTCTGAAAACGCTGGCATACAGAAGCTGATGACTCCCATTGGTCTTTTCCCCCTGCATGATAAACAAAATTTCATTAGGTCTCTTGAACTCTGTTATGTGTGCCGTTGTGGTGTCAAACTGACCCCTTGCTGTTGTTGTTGAGGGGCTCATGTAGGATTCTCTTGATTGTATCTCTATATCCTGGACTTCACCTCCTAAGGCTTCCATGATAAGCCTTGGCCAATACCTTCGTATACGGGGCCTCGCAAATCCCCCGGTTGTAATCCCCCGTAAGAGGTCCAGCTTCAGACCCTGAAATAAATGAGGTACCTTTATTCTCGTCGGTGCCACCCGATGAGTTGCTAACGGAAGTGACCCGAACTTTCTGAACAATTCGGCACTGACCAATTGACGCAGTCGAGAGAATCAATCAGCCTTTTCCTTCCTGCACACTGCGGTCAAGTATCTCGTAGAAGAGCCTTTTTTGAATCCTTCCCAGCTCAATGCCACGGTAGAATTACTGCACTTGTCCCACCAAAATCAGCATTTTTTGGTGAATGAAACGTGCCAAATGTCACTTCTTGCGGCTTCCCCGCGCGTAGTTTGAACATTTTCTCTATCGCCCTAATCCATTACTCGCGTGAGCTGGATCCGTAGCAACAATCCATCAAATGTAGGCGGTTGGAGGCCGCCTAGAAGCGATCATCACGGTATCACGTGGAGCATTCCCATGATTATTAGTTCCATTATCCGCCTTGCCATCAATTGCGTGACTGAACGCCGCCAGCTCGGGTAGAACGATCGAGGGTGTCGCCTCTGTCGTTTTGCCATCACCTGATTCCCTCTAACATTGCTAGAAAATCCTATACAAATAACGAACTCAACTTAATAATCAAATGGGTACAAACTGAAACACTTACATTGTGGAGCGATCGCAAATGGCGGTTGCGCAGTCAGAACAGTTGACCACAATCGCTTTTACAACCCCGATTTCGCTCTATACTCAATTACGGTGACGACCCTCTATCTGATCCGACCAAAGAGGCCTCACTCTGGACTTCTAGACGTTTTAAAATAACGTGGACCTATATTTTTTTTGAACTTTAAATTTTACACCTCTCTGAATGAAGACAGGGAGACTCTTTAAAACTAGTCGACATTTTTACTTTCATAACTTCAAATCCATGCTGAAAAACATTTACATGATTTTCCCAAAAAACGTGTATGCAGGAACGGTACGTTGCTTGACCTAAATAAAACGCGACAAATAAAACAACATGAAACAGAAAACACAGTTAACTTAAAACCTACCCTATAACTTAACTACCCTAACCAAAACCTATATCTCCAGGCTGTAGACCTTAAGATCCACTTATACGCATGACCTTACCTTTGTCCGAAATGCAGCAAGCTTTACACACGGCTACTGGGGTCGCGAACCTAACCCTCAAATCGACAATGAACCGAAACTAAAAAAGACTACGTTTTAACCTAAACCTTTAACTATCGTAAAGGTTACCTTTAACTGGATGAAATAGAATAAAATAGGTGAAACACGGTTTTTGGAAGTTTTTTCCATTGCCTGGAAAGAGAATAGAGAAAAGATGAATTTGCAAGTTGGAATAGTCTCACGTAGAGAAGGAGGAGAGGGGCGTTGGGCTTCTCTACAAGGTTTGCCACGTTCAACCTCATTAGTGCCCCCCCACCTACCTTAATTGGTTTTCCAGACTTGCCCTTCCTTTGGTTTTTAACTAATTACTAGTTAGTTCGTCGAATCGTTTACGAATCACTCACATTCAATTGAAACATCCGCAAATTTATCAAAACATACATTGTATAAATATCCCATTATGCGTTTAATAATTCAATTAAATATTTTTGTATGCCAAAATATCGTGTGTTACAGAACCCTTTGAAATTTTTTTTCAAAAAATAAAACTTAACCTTATCCTAGCACTTGACGTTCTTCTTGTAATTCTCGCCTCTCTTCATCTGATAACCCACAATCCCGCAATGACCACGACTCTAAATTTGAGCCTAACTTCCAACCTAAAACTCTTTATTTATTAAATTAGCTCACCCTTAATCCGAAACCACACAAGGATTTCCCTCGAATTACTAACTTTCTGCTTCCTTCATTCCTTTCTAGTTAAGGTTCTAAATATCGTACTTGTTTCCCTTTGTAACGACTCTCCAACATCGAACTGTTAGTAAACTTGTTTGGAGATAAGTTTACCCTCTTAATCCCGACCTCCTAAAACCCCAAACATTGCCCTTCTAGTTACCGAAACTTTAGAAACATCTCTTCATTAATGTTTCACCCCTCCGAGTTCCTCGACATTGATGTTTCTACGTCCATTCCAAGATACGCCTCAAAGCTTGTGGGTTCTTACTTAAACTGTATTCGCTAAAACGGGCTCAGATCTGAACCCCTATACATTACTTTTACTTAGTGCTAAACTCTTCTTTGATTAGATAATACATCCCGATTTTTCTAAGTTCTTCCCAACTCTTATATTTTGTTTCCATATCACTCGATCCGCAGTACAAATTTGCTGACGCGTCTACTACGTGGTGATCCCCCTTAACCTCCCTAACCCTTTTCTGTACGCATGCAGACATAATATTTTTTCGCACATTGATAATTGTTCCTTATAGATTAGTCCTTCTAAGACGGTACTCAACCCTAGGAAGGCAGTTCTAGTAACCTGGATATCACCTGCATAAAATTTGGTCCATTATTCCTCAAAATTGTATAACTTTCCAACTCTGCTTTGCTCTCTTTATTTTCTTTACAGTATTGTCAATACGAATACTCCTTAGACGCCGATATCTTTACAGGTAAAAAAACAGCGACTCGGTATGATTAAACACACCCTCCTCACAATTAACCCAAATTGAATTCTTGAATATAACTTTCGCTTAGATACCTTCAACGCCATATGGATCTAAAATATCCGGGTCTCACCACATTCCCTCCTTCACTTAAACATACCAATTGTACTTTGATGACCTAGAGTACTCTTAATGATTTATGGTTGAGTTTAAACCTCTATCTGCTTCGAGTATTTGTAAAACCTCAACAATTCATCGATTAGGATCCATTTTTCTACTATTTAAATTTTGCATTCCGTAAATTTAGACCTCCAATAGTAACAAAATCTTAAGGGTTCACCATTCACGTAAACAAAAACAGAACGTAACCTCGCACTTTCCTTAAATGAGTATCACTTGGCCCAAATAACATTTAACTGCCGGCTTCACCTTTTCCTCTAGTCGACCAATACCCCTCTAGAATGAACACTGTCTTGTACAGCCCCAAAGAATCTTCACATAAGCCAGTGCTTTCGTATATTTAATTCTTATTCACTCACTACCTCTTTTCGTAATATATTTTTTTTGAAACATAACTTAACTTACAATGTCAACATCTTCCACTAGGCATCATTTTGGCCAGTGAATACTTTTACGCATCGCCGGCGGCAGTGCCATGTATCGCTTTGAAGGGAAGCTTAAACCTTTAGACTGCACCTGCCGTTTGAGAATAAAACTACATCCTACCGGTCACTAGACGACACATCAACATCCTCAGCATCCGGGACTTTATGACACTACATCTGGCCTATCATAATGACAAATAACCCTCTCATTATCCGATGGCTTAAACACTCTACATCTACCGATCGCTAGACATAAATAGTACTACACTTCCGATGGCTTTAAACACCTACATCTACCGACCACTGGAGATGAAATAAACTTGTACATTCATCCGGTACCTAATACTGTTACAGCTCCGCACCACGGCGATTAAATAACACTGACATCATCCGGTAACCTAAATACTCACATCTTCGCTCGATAGACGCAAAAATATCACTTCATCTCGACGTCTTAACACTCTACAATCTGCCGATGCCGTCAGCCTGATGATGACCTTATCCAGCTTCTTCACACGGCAGGAAAACCATAATCATCAAAACAACTTCATCCAGTAGAAAATACTACAACGCACCAAATCTACTTAGTAACTATAAACCTAATGATAAGAATCATAACTCTCCAAATACGCATAGCGTAAGCTTGAGCAAAAACAAACCATTCAATATTCTTTTAAATCATCATCAGACTCTGAATTTCAAATCTTCAATCGAATCTCTTGTTTATAAGAAATTCTGTTTTACTTAGTCATCTGTTTATGCATAAACTTCTCTGGACTTACCCTGAGCATACACCAGGGGACTTAATCGCCGATCCAGCCTTGCACGTCATTTGAGCCATCTCCGTCAACCACTTTAAACATCTCTCTGTACTGAAAATCCTCACCTGCTAACTCTTCACCTACATCAAAGTTAACTATAAACCTAATTCTTAGTAAGGAATGCAACATTACAATGGGCTGCATGAATGTATAATTTGGAAAATCCACATGCTCCATGATTCTTTCTTGTTCATGTATTTGCTCTTATCATCATTCTAATCGGGATCATCTTCACATCATGGTCTAGATCATATTCTCATTCATAGTCATTGATCATAGTCATCATCGTAGTCTTGATCTATTCTTCGGCGTAAGGCAGTGATCATATTCTTCATTTAAGTTTGTGGATTAAGAGGGATTTGTGCCGGTAAAGGGTTTTTGACAGTGAAGTGCACCTATTCCCGGCGGTCTATCATGGTCCTTCTTTTGGACATGCATACGCCAAACCGCCCCCAAACCGCCTTAAGTCACGGTGCATAATTTTATATTTTCTCGTGTTCATGCGACACATCTCGTAAAACATTTTCATATCATAAAACATTCATTATGCTGGCTGAAATTCTTATCATCAAGCTACAGAACGAGTACCCTTGACATGAACTTTACCAAGAGCTATCATCACAGAACAATAGAGCGTACAAGGGAAACTTCGATTCATCATATATTTCACCTAGCATCTTTGATGTAGGCCTAATGACCGGAAACCGTTCATGTCAACTTACCTGGCTCCTTAGCAAATTTGAGCTCCTTTCTCTTCACCTTTCTCACCTAAAACATTTACAGTGCAGTAGTTAAAACAAAAATTCCGATTATCTAATCACAAGTCCACTAGACTAATAGCTATAGTCACTCCCGCAATCCTTAGTAGAGTTCTGTGCAGTTGAGATCCAAAAACCCAGAACAGACGATTCGATAAGCTATCTCAGGTTGTTTTGTTTAATGTCCAAAACTTCGAAATGACATTACTACATTCAGATTTTAAATAGCCTTACTAATTACTCGCCATTGAAGAATCCCAAACCTCAACACATAGCTGAAACAACAAGCGTAGCGACTGAAAGATGCTACATGTCAAACTCGTAACTCGGAGCACAAGAGCCGAGAATCAGCACGAAACCGATCGTCGAAGGAAGGATTTCCAGCTGACAGAAGCTAGAGCTTGGAGAGAAGAAATGCGTGGGATTGGGGATGTCGCTACCTGGTTTAAAGGAGGTTTGAAATCCTTTCCCTTTTCTTAAATACCGGCCTCAATCCTCCATTATACAACGTTGTCCACTCAACCGAGTTTTGATCCACAGTAATTAATTAAGCTTGCATAAAACCCTTAAATCGTGAGATGAATAGTCTTTGAACGTGAATACTGTTGAGGAAGTCACGGTTTGAAGGTGTCGGTGTTACACTTCTAGTGACCTTATGTCGTCCATACTTTGCTAAATCCAAGTCTCGTGTCGATCTCTCCCTGGTATAACTTCTGTCATTAATCGCCCAACATTACAATGCACTTTTATTTTTACGTCTCCAATCCCTTAAAGTACGATCCTCTTTAAGTTTAAAGATTAACTCTAACTGGAATCTACTTCCTTAATAAGACCTCCACTTTACTACTTATTTTATAGAGAGTACTCACAGCTTCATAAACGGACAAATTTAGATAATACTTACCCACCCTTTAAACCGACTCACCAAACCATAATATGTGTTAGAACGCCCTTCGTTCCCTTAGCTTCTCTTGTAATCACTCTTCCCTTACGTATGCTACATAATCCTCCAATTCCTAAATATGTCGTACCTAATATCCCCACTATATTGGATCGGCTCCGAACCCCATAAGAGTAAACCCTTGGGAAACGTTCGTTTAGCTTTCTTATTACATCGAGTAGTCCCTAGGCCGATGACCTTATCTTTACCTCGGGCATCAGTTGTACCTATCCTACTTCTGGCAAATATCTTAGTAAAATGTTTCCTGTATTGTAATACACATATATACCATGAGCATCCGATTATTAGGGGTCATCATTTATCCATGACTACCCTAGAACCCGTTAATTTTATCCTTGTCCAAAGTACCCTTCCTAACCCAGTGGGGGCCATTTTACACCGTAAAAAAATAACAATAATATTCTAAGTACTTTGCTACATACTATTTAATAACAATAGCTATGAACTTATGAATCTAACAACAAACTAATAATTCATAATCAATTACTCTTTCACACTAAAGTAATATCTATTTAAATCACTTAAATCCCACATGAACAGAACGTACAACATACTTCCAGTTGTTGGAAGTGTACTCCATCGGCGATTTGTGCTGGTCGGCGTCTACAGACCGATTTTAAAACCCTGGTGCTCTGATACACATCTTTGTCACGACCCGAAACCCACGGCCGCGACTTACTTCAGTGTACTCATGAGCTATTCGTGACTCTTGAATATTTTTTTTCTATGCCTCCGCGTGGT